>JAODLL010004476.1:0-11099 GCA_026546735.1 Forbesichthys agassizii | reverse complement strand
GCCTGTGCTTCTGTCTGCATGCATACAGGTACTTTTATAGTCAGATATACAATTCTTAATTGTGAGTCGTGACCATTTTTACATTTCTGTCTGTCTCTCAAGTTCAAGTAAGCTTTAATATAACATGACAGTTATGGAAACCGTAAAGCCAAAGCTGTTATGTAGCCTCTATTGAAGTCTGTGTCTCTGATGTGTGGTAGCGGGTATATCCCTCAGCAGAACGTCGTATGTCCGTGTTGTGTTTGGCGCCCTCTACTGGCAAAAAAAAGAAGAAAAAAAGTGTCATGGGTCATTTTGACCCATAGGCCTGCAGGAGGGATATATAAAATTACAGTTGCACCAAAATTGCACCCCACCCCCCATGTTTTTCACTAGCCGCAAATGTATACTACTACTAGATATGTATATCTATTTTATCTGTCTTTAATTATATATAAATGAACACGATACAGATCCACCATTATCACAGCCATTAGAGCTAAAACATATATGGATTATACACAAGCAGAGAACACTTTTGGTACTTAGACAGTGAGATTTCAGGATAGGAAAGGTTTTGCTTTTGTTCTATTGGGCCTGTCACGACTGGTCAAAGCAAATCCTTAAACAGACTGATTTGGCCACAATGCTTTATTGTCTTAATTTTGTGTTCAAGTGTGGGACTCTGGAATGCTGGAGGTCCGTGGCCTTTGTCCAAAAAGTCTAGAAACTATGAGTTTATAAATATTTGCTTTTTTATACATTTTGCATGTTACATTGCCCTAACTGCTATATGTCAAATGATACCTAGTATATAGACACACACAGCAACAAGCATGAGCAACTACCATATTTCCAAGTCAATATATCACTGTTTGTTGCTTTATTGTTTGTTTTTCCATGACATTATTATGGCATAGAAAACACTAGTCCATATTCGGCTATAACTGCAATTTGCGGTCATATAAATCCTAGTTTGGAATGTCAAGAGTTAAGTTCAGAGGGTGCACACACCAGCATTGCTCACAAGTAAAAAAAAAAATAAAAAAAAGAATATAGAAAACAGCTTTGAGACAGGTAAAATAACAGGCTTACGTGCACTTAAGTGCATTTTTTCTATGGGCGTTTCTGGCCTCTTTCTCTGAGACTGCCCACTAATGAGTAGCTGAGGTCATCTCATTAGCTAGCATCATGTTAGCATGGGAAGTTCACTTTCATCGCTGTAAACAAAATTGCATGGCTGTCACTTTAATAACTAATTTGTTATGGTTGCGGTAAGTGTTAATGCTGTGGTGGTTGCAGTCCTTTATTGTAGAGAAGAGACAGGACATGATCGTGTGTGTGTGTGTGCGTACGTGTTAGGGAAACCAATAGAAACAGACTAGGTCTAGCCATACATCTCCTTTCAGTGGGGCCACTAAATTCAAAATTTACTCAACAGAAAAGTCTTCTTTATGAATGGAATTTAATAGCAGAAAAAGAAGGTTGACCAGATGTGCGTTTTGATCATTTAGATAACAGCATAATTTACTATTGGTTAATATAATATCCTAACAAACTTTGTGTTTGTTGCTCTCTGTATGCATCTGGAAAATAATGTGCATGTTTATACTCTGCTATAGATGCTATGCTACAGCTAGCATGCAGATGCTTTTATGCAATGACAAGACTATCATTGTATGCATCCTGCCCACAGCAGCAATGATTCATAACTGATAATAATTCATTCATTTCAACAACTAGTAACTATGGAAACAATGTATCCAAACAAGTGGCAGTGACATTTAAAAATGTCCTTTTTTTTAACGACCATTAATCTAACTGACTAAATATATATAAATGTAAACCCTTTAAACTAATAAGACCATTCAAATGAGCACATTTTGTGATATGCCCCCCCCCCCCAAAAAAAAACCCCATAAAGAATCTAACATATTTAACTTAACAGTGGTTTGTCTCTCTGCACACTATAAGGTAGCTTACCACATTACATCATCTCAGCTTACATCATGGCAAATGTAAAAAAAACTTTTCAACGTCCACTAAAACAGTCAAAAGGCCATTGAAGAAAAACCCATTCTGCCTATAAAGTTTCCAGTGTGTGATTTTCCCTCCATGAATATCAAAAAAATCTTTCATACAGTGTAACTCAATGACACCTTTTACAGTTCACCCATTGTTCCAAATGCAGTTTAGCAGAACGCAACGGAACACATTCCTGATGCTTGTTCCAGGGACGTTCAGTATAGAGAAGGCCTTTAGCTTTAGGTGGTCTGTTTCACAGTGCAGTACTTACATGCCATTCTCCCTTGCCAGGTCTGAAGAACCAAGGTTTTTAACTCATAAATGTATAAGCTTATTGGTGGCAGTTATTACCAATGCAGCAATGTGTGAGACCAAATAAGGTAAAATTACATTCCAATGTAGAATAATCCACAGGCCTGGTTATTTTTACAAAAAAACATTTACAAATAAATGTATTACTGAATCTGAATGTGGAAAACTAGTTGGTAACAGCAAACAATGAACTAATGTTCTACTAAACAGATAAGTCCCGCTAAAAACAGACACCCACTGAGCTCCCATCATAGGCTTTTATATTGGCTAAACATGGAATCCTTTCAAGGTAACTCAACCAGAGGGAAATCTAATGTGAAGACCATTGGAAGCAGACATGCACTTCATATTTAGAGGACAGCAAATATTTAATTAATATATGTTATTTTCACTTTACTATGAAGCCGTGTGGCGTGACAACATGGGGAGTCATCACAAATAATTCTTCCATGTAGTTATGGTTCATGGAAGAACCATCTCAAATAATTCGTTCATGTATTTTACAGTCAGGTCATTTAGCAAACACCTTCATCCAAAACAATTTTCAGCGTACAATACATACAAGTAGCCTATACTGTATACAGTAGGTAGGGGTTAGATATATTAGATATGATTGATATGATGCTTACAAATAGGCCAGCCATGCTGGAGACTGAACCTACAACCTTTCAGCTGCAGTGGACCACCTGAACCTCCAGCATCTTCTGTGCTCTTGCTCTAATTGTCTGTATGTAACATTTGCATATAAAATATATATAAGCATTAATATGGTGATGTGTGTCTTCATTAAACACAGGGAACTGAATGGGTAGCTTTCTTGTCAACAATTACGGGATATAAGTTCTAAACCAGACTAGATACCACATTAACATGGCAACCAGGTTCCATTGTCAACAATCTAATGCATTGCCTGTTTCCATTTCTCAAAGGGTAGTGATCCATCCCTAGGCACTGAATTCATTTAGAACTTAATTCAGAACAGTAACGTGTGACCATGGAAAGCATCTCATAACTGGCTAGGGAGCCCTTTGAGGTCCAGCCCTATATGCTCATGTCAAACCAGAGGTACGATAATGAATATGTAACAAGCAGTAATAAAGAAAAGGCATCCACAGACCTAAAGATACGGTACGCACACACACACTTCATTTAAACGCACACATGCGCACACGCCATGAATAAACTCTTCATGAATTATCATGCAGGACATTAACAAGCCCATTCTGAACCTTCCACGTCAAAGCATCTGTGATACATCCCCTCTACCCTCCTTACAAACGGACAGAACACAAGCCTGCCCCCTGCACTTTATCTCCCTCTCTCCACAGTATGAAACAAGTGGACCCCATTTACATATAAACTAAACACCTCAGTTCACACACAGGTGCAGAGTTTGACTAGTCTCTCACATACATATAGCACACACACAGACACACACACACATCACACACTGTAAATGGGTGATGCAGGAAGCATTGTTGTGCCAAGCAAACAGAGCGTTCCCTCTCCTGCTGAGCTCAACAGGGAGACAGGCTGACAACACGGGGAGCTTTATCACAAGCACACCAGTGGGGGTGTGAGAATGGTATGGACAAACAGCTACAGGGTGCTGCGTTTGTAGAAGCCAGGATGCACTCTGAAGTAGGCTCGGACGTTCTGTGGTGTTAATACAACAAACGAAGGGAAGTTGTTTGGTTGTGTATGCCATTTACATAACAACTTTGCTATTACCAAAAATACAGTATATCGATTTCAATAATATTCATCATAATCCTAATATTACGTAATAATTCCCTTTTGGTGAATTGCTGATATGCCTAACATCACATGAATGAATCATCTGGAGCTGCGTGAATGGGTATACTCTTGGAAAACTATGCCATCAGCAGCATAATTTGGGTCTGCCTCTCATGGAAGACTATATATCAACCAAGAAACGACATAATCATGTAGCTTATTTGGTTTATGGTCCATGAACAGAACTATTTCTGTCATTTGAGGACAAATTAAAACAGTAACTGGTTCTAGTTATGTCCAACTAGACAGGCAAACTGACTGTGTGTAGTTATAATAGTATATAATAGTATAATAGTATATATTCATTGATTATTTTTTACATTTTGAATATATGCCTTCCAGAACTGTCCATTTTAGTTAACTGTAAATTGTAATTGGTGTTGTAAACTTGTGAATGTATGATAGCCCACATTAACGAAATCAGAGATTAGGGAAAACACTAGAAATACTAGAAAATACTAGAAAGCAACAGCTTGTCATTGTTGTTGGTAACATATAGCAATCGCCTCATAGATAATCAACATTTGCTTATAGCAGACTATTGAAGTTTACCTGATGTTCTCGACAATGCTCACAATGCTTATAAGTTGCTAATTGACACATAAACAATGGAAAGATAAATATTACGAATTAATGCTATAGCCTATTAATTTCTCTAGGGGACTATTTCCATTTGAGCCATTGTCTTGTCTTCTTATCCATCTTTCAGCAAATTGCTTATTAGGGAAGCGGAGTGAGTCTTCTTACCTTCGATAACCTGCAGGGCAGCGCGCAGAGAGCTCAGAAGGACGATATGCAAAGTAAGCGACCACCTGGAGCACCTGTAGGTAGAGGTATGTTTTCATTTGGGCTCACAGTTTGCACTCTTTATGGCTATATTAAATATAATGAATGAATGCAGTCTTACCGTTTCGCCATTTTAACGTTAAAATGGAAGTCTAATTTATTGCATGTGACGAAAAAATTGAAATATAAAGTCCTCTCCCCTTGCCCTGGGTTCCCCTCTCCACCGTTCACTCGGCAGACTGTCAGAATCCTTACCTCTCTCTCTCTCTCTCTCTCTCTCTCTCTCCGTTCCTCCCTCGAGTACAAAGGCGGTCTTAGTTCGTAGCTAAAGTGTAGCCCACAGACACGGAAATTCGACTCCTTAAAAATTCCCTCATTCAGTGGACCGACGCCTTCTTCGCCCCTCTGCCTAAATCCTCTAAAAGCAACTTTCATACGTTATATTATTAAAACACAAACGCATTAGGCTTTATGTGATCAACTAGTGAAATGATTAAATAAGCAGATTGTTTTTGCATCAAATAACGAGGTCTCACTGACGTAGGCCAATTAAGGTATATTTGCATACTTTGGGATATATATTAAATAATTATTACAATTATTATTTTAAATTGAAATATATTCTATTTCTGAAAATGTCGATATTCATAGTTTCAATAAAACATTTTGAAATAAATAACGGAATAAATCTAACTTTGTTGTGCAGTATTAAACTATTTTGGGTAGACGATTACTGTTCGTGTGTGGTATACTGGCGGAGCAGAGGTGGTGGCATGTTGAGTTGGATGAAGGATGTGAGATCAGACGCTGGCCAGGGGTAATAAAATGACTTACAAATAATGCATAAATGAATACAATTCTGTAAATAAATTCATTTTGTGTTTTTATTTGAACTCAGACAAGTTTGAAAGTTAGTCAAAGCGTGAAGGAATCACAATATAGATAGATAGATATGCCTTTATTTGTCCCATAAATTAATAAATAGACATTTTGTATATTACAGCAGCAAAGTGGGCAGTAGTAAATACATAGCTTGCTTGTTTTTCTATAGATATATTTTTTAACAATTAGTAGTCAATAAATGCACTGATTTGCATTTAAAGAAGAATTTAGGCTAACTTCTGGGAACTATTTTGCTACTGTGAAAAAACGGCCCATTGGAGTAAACAAAGATGGCGTAACTCATGGCTCTGAAATATTATCAGGGATTTACACTTTTAGTGACCATGCAAAAACAGTAACACAATTCTGAAAATCCTAAATTAACCCACATTTCCGACTATCTTCCCTTCAACAATTCTCACAGAAGAAGTATGTAAGTGTAAGCCGAGGCAATGAACACTCACCTAGAAATGTCAGGCTATAGTCTCTGTCTCACCATTATTGCGTGCATTCAACAGCAGCCACCAACCTGGCAGTGATACCTGTACCTCTTGACACATGTACAACCATAAAGGTAACAATGCCTTTAATATGACTGACCATGACAGATGTGACGACAACCCTGACACAAGGAATTCGTGTGGTATGAGGGAGCATGTCAATCAACAGTGGTTGTTAAACCTCTTATAGCACTTTGTTGGTATAGGCTTCTAACAATTATAATTGGGAATTGTATGGTATATTAAAGGGTCAGTCTCGAGAACGCTTGCTAACTTCGACCTCAAATCATAACAACGTGCTGGTGAGATTACATCGATGGGTGCCTGCAAACCAGCCATTCATTGCTGGAGCACTGGTCAATGTCTACGACTTGCAGGTTGATGATAGGCAAACTGCTTGTGCAGGCATGTAGGCAGACAAGGAGGCAGGCAGGCAGGCAGGCAGGCAGGCAGGCAGGCAGGCAGGCAGGCAGACAGACAGACAGACAGGCAGGCAGGCAGGCAGGCAGACAGACAGGCAGGTAGTTAGGCAGACAGTTAGGCAGGCAGGTAGTTAGGCAGGGTTAGGCAGGTAGTTAGGCAGGCAGGCAGGCGGATACGCAGGCAGGCAGGCAGGCAGACAGACAGACAGGCAGGTAGTTAGGCAGGCAGGCAGGCAGGCAGGCAGGCAGGCAGGTAGTTAGGCGGGCGGGCGGGCGGGCGGGCGGGCGGGCGGGCGGGCGCACAGGCTCAGGAGAGTTTAGCATGTAGCTACTGGAACAATCCGACAGTGACTGTCTGTTGGGCTGGGTGTTATATACGGTGGGTAATTAGCGATTGGAGTCAGGTGTGTTTGGTGGTAGTGAGCAGCGGCACGAGTCTCCGCCTTGGCATGCCTATGTCAGCATGTGTAGACACGCCTCCTAGCCATCACTAACACCACAGCAGCGCAGGATCCTCATGTTCACTCAATCTCTGTTCACTCTCAGTTCAGTTCACAAAAGGCTTTATTGGCATGACAAGGTCATTTCTCATATTGTCAAAGCAACAGCAACAACGAAAACCAAAATGTATACAGTATATATATTGAGCATACATAACACAGTATGAATAGTTTTTACAAATACTGACAGTTCCTTATTGAAATCTCTCTCTCTCTCTCTCTCTCTCTCTCTCGCTCTCTCTCTCTCTCTCTCTCTCTCTCTGTGTCTGTGCAAGGTGTGCTCTGATAAGAAGCAGAACCCTGCGCAGACAGTGGACCTAGCTCCATAATTACATTTTTATTGTTGTTCTAAATATATAAAGACACCAACATCATGCTATTTTTAGAAACGTGATCATAATACTGGCTGGGAAATCAGGAAAAAGTACCAGCATAAATTAGGTGCATATCTTCCCAACACAGGCAATCGGAGGATAGGAAAGTGGATCTCCACTGGGCTACTCATAAGTCATCGACAGAGTGGCTAACCAACCGCCAAGTTACACATTCAATTTACATTTCAATGTGGCTCGTAATCTCGTTTCGCTTTTGCCATTTTGAGTGCACCTTCAAAATTACTTCTACTGAGATTCATTTGTGAACTACGCAGATGAATATTGTGGTGTTTTGCGATAGCGAGTATATTTTTGGCTCCGTTGAAGCCCACTCGTCTTTGGGAGGCGGGGGCAGCAGGAACTATCGCCAGATGCTATGCTCTGATAGCACTTACAGTATAGTCCAACTCCAGAATGAAAGAGATCACTAACTTATTGAGCTGTAAGCCTGTAGCTCCAGGGTGGATAAAAACAAGCTCTGAAAGTATACACTGGTTAATCGATATAGATTTAACCAGCTGACAACTTCTCAGTTAGAAAGAAGAAACTGCTTATAGATAATACAGGTTATACAGTGAAATGACAAAATAAAAGCTGAATTCTCAGTCTATTATATAGTAATAGAACAGTATAAGGATGGCTAATAGGATTACTATAGTCAAGCATATTAGGAAAACAATATATTACTGCTACTACTACTACTACTAATAATAATAATAATAATAATAATAATAATAACTATTATTATTATTATTATTATTATTATTATTATTAATTATAATAAATGCTAATTACTGTACATCATCTAAATCAGCAGGGTAACAGTAAGATACAACACAATTACAACAAGCTACAGTACAATGTAATTAATCAATTGGAGCAATGACTGTCATTCATAGGCAGAGGTTGGTAGTTCCCAGTGCAGAGATAAATGCAATACATCTCTTCTAACATGAACTGCCATAGAAAAGTGTTGTCAATTTGCTTATTTACTTGAAAAAGTCAAGTTCTAGTTCTTAGATCTTAGATCTATATCTAACACACAAAATGCTCGCTTTGTTGGTACTGTTTGGAAGACAATGGTCAAAGACCAGGACTGCAATTTATCCAGAGCTTTGCTAACCATCCAGTCAATCAAGCACTGTACAGTATTGTCTCACATTCACCAATTCACACACTTATGGTGGGGTCAGCCATGCAAGACGCCACCTGTCCACTGGGGGCAGTTAGGGGTAGATGTCTTGCTCAAGGACACCTCTACACTTGGTGAAGAGTTAGTGGGCTTCAAATCGGCAATACTTTGGTCACCATCATCTACCCACTGCGTCACTGTTGCCCAGCTATTAAAGACAGTTATAACTCATTTTGAGTACTCTTTCATAAAACATTCAAAATGAAAATGTATACATTTAAAGCTTAGCAGCACTCAAAAGTGAAGCCAGATAAAGTCAGGTGGGTTTCAGATGGCTGATGGTGGGGGCACTCGAAGTGGTTTATCTGGTGATGGTAGGCTATATAAGCATGCTATCTAAAAATATAATAGACCATAGTAGAAGACATGAAGGTATTTAGGCCCTGTGTGTGTGTGGGTGTGTCCTTGCATGGGGGTGTGTGTCCTTGCGTGTGTACTGTATGTGTGTCTGTGCATGTGTGTGTAGGTATGTCTGTTTCCTGCGTGTGTGCCGTGCGTGTGTATGTGTGTATGTCTCCGTCCTACAAAGAATAGATTGATGTGCTTAGTTATACATAGACGACGCAGACAGGCTATGATGAATATGCAGACAAGCTACAGTGATATACACTGTGTGTAATCAAGATATCCTTTTCATGCGTACCAAAGACGTCACTTCTGATGTAGCTTCCGCCATATTTGAGCTCTACCCCCGATTATTTTATACAGCGACTACTGTACAGTGGATTTTATTGAGACAGAAATACTGCACTTTTCACTTCACAGGTCAACCATTCCAGGTTCTCAACAGACAGTCAAAATATATCTCTATACATTAATGTCATATGATGAGTTAGATTATGCTTTGTTGTTGTTTGAATTATTGATATTAAATGTTGAAAAGAAAGCTATTGTCTTTATTGTTAATGTTGATGTATTTGTGTATAGATACATTCATCCGATATCACTGAATCATTCTCTACATATTCAAATACCTTAGATTGTGCAGAATATTTAGTTGTGCATTGTAGTGCAGAGGTTACACTGGTATTAAAACAACAACCCAAAGAAGCCAAACTGGGAAGAAGTCATGTTTATTACAGGAAGGGAAATTGCAATGTATACATTTGACATAATAAGCAACTACTGCCTTTCGATTCTGTGTGGGGAGACCAGAAATTACAGTGCACAGCAAACTGTTATCACAAAAGGTAAGATGTCCTTCAGTAGTTGATTGGCAGAGAGATGGACAGCGGGATGCATATTTGTTCCTGACCAGGCCATATGGATTCTGACTGCAGCAAGTCCACATGTTACTTCTAGTTCCACTGGATGCAGTTGCTGCTGTCCTTGCTGGTATTTTTAACAGTGCACAATACAGGCAGCCTACATGTCTTTGGCACTGAAGCCTGCATCCACCCATCCTCTTCCGCTTATCCGGAGTTGGGTCGCGGGGGCAGCAGCTCCAGCAAGGGACCCCAAACTTCCCTTTCACGAGCCACATCAGCAAGCTTTGACAGGGAGATCCCGAGACGTTCCCAGGCCAGTGTGGAGATATAATCTCTCCACCTGGTCCTGGGTCTGGAACACCTCTCAAGGAAGGCGCCCAGGGGGCATCCTTGCCAGATGCCCGTACCTCAACTGGCTCCTTTCAACGCAAAGGAGCAGCGGCTCTACTCCGAGTTCCTCACAAATAGCTGAGCTTCTCACCCTATCTCTAAGGGAGATGCTAGCCACCCTTCTGAGAAAACCCATTTCGGCCTCTTGTACCCGTGATCTTGTTCTTTTGGTCATGACCCACCTTTCATGACCATAGGTGAGGGTTGGAATGAAAATTGCCCAGATTATGCCACATGACCTAGTAATAACCTATGGCTTGTCTGCCCACGTTTCCTCTGTTGTGGATGTCTGTCCGATCACTCGTGTCTTCTATAGTGTAAATGATTTTATACAACAAGATATTCAAGATCGAACTGTGAGGAAATGCTATCTTACTTCTGAAGTGACAAATCATTTTATTAATATTTTTTGTGATATTCCCTCAGATATTCTACCTTCCTCCTGTTTTGTTGTAGATAGTTTTAACAGTAAACGTAGGTCAACCCTAGACATAGTTGCACCACTAAAGCTTAAAAAGATAATTACAAATCCCACACCCCCTTGGAGAAATGAGGAAACTAAACAATTAAAAAGAAAATGCAGAATAGTGGAAAGATGATGGAGAAAGAATAAATTAACTGTAAATTACCAAATATTTCGTGAACAGTTGAAATGATATAATGAGGCAGTTAAAGACGCAAGACACGCACACTTCTCCAAAGTCATTCTAGACAACCAGAACAACCCTAAAG
>JAODLL010004475.1:0-11099 GCA_026546735.1 Forbesichthys agassizii | reverse complement strand
TAGGGTCACAATAGAGCTTGTGCCCTCTGCTCCAATACAACCTCATTAGGGTCACAATAGAGCTTGTGCCCTCTGCTTCAATACAACCTCATTAGAGTCACAATAGAGCTTGTGCCCTCTGCTCCAATACAACCTCATTATGGTCACAATAGAGCTTGTATCCTCTGCTCCAATACAACCTCATTACGGTCACAATAGAGCTTGTGCCCTCTGCTCCAATACAACCTCATTAGGGTCACAATAGAGCTTGTGCTCTCTGCTCCAATACAACCTCAACTATACACTATAACTATATCCATATGATGTGTAGGCACAGATAACAGTAGCATATAATAGTGAGTCAGTATGAAATGTTACTGTATACTCTGTTTACTGTACAATAGCTACCAGAGGAGACAGATGCATTTGGGAAATAGTACATAAAAGCTGATGGTTATGCAATATGTGGGACATTGGAAAACACCCTGAATAGAGTTTGACATGCGCACAGTGGACAATCACTTTTTGCTATTATTTGAATGATTTAAACCCAGTGACACAGATAATGAACACCGGGGAATGATGTGTGACATCTCTGTCACTCCAACCGGCGTAATCAAATCACACAAGGCTCTATATTTAGAATGGGATAGAAATGGAAGTGAAGGAGTAAAAAGTTGGAGAAGTTGAGAGAAAACTTAGTCTTTCTCCTGTTTGTGGACAGAGGTGTTGCTCGGTATATTTCTAACCAGGGAAATGTGAACATCTACATTTTGACAGGGTAGTCGCACTGCCCTCAGCAAACTCAAGCAGAGAGCAACGGCACCCCTGGAAAAGTGAGATGCAAAGATCCGGCTATGAGCTGCATTCAAAAATAACTTTCAGACAAAAGTGTCCATTCAGACTCGGCAAGAAGACGCTCCCTCCGGAACAAAAGTGGGGAGACTGGAATACTTTTACACATTGCTGAGCTCACATTTGTGTACAAGCTATCTCATCAATTGTGTATAAAATGTTGTAAATCTGTCTATTTTCAGGAAAATCCGTCTATTTGTTAAAATCATCCAAATGAAGGAGCTGTATTTCAACGAGAGAGAAACATGGCATAATGTTCAACAGTAATATGTAATGTTACCACCACAATACCAGCAGCATATCGTATACGCAATTTTCGTTTCTCAAAATATTATTACAAACCATAAACAAAACCAATTGTTCAGGCTCACGAAGCACAGACTCATAAAAAGCCAAGTCGCTCGGTTGAAAATCATTATTTATCTGCCTACAGTATATCAAAGTATTAAGGTAATAAACATACCTTGGTTTAGAGTTATTCATATTTGATGGTGATACTAAGGCAGAGGGAAACATTAAGTTAGGTGTTGTAATGGGGACTGCACTTGATTTTTTTGTTAAGTGGTTGGGTTGCATTGATCAGGACCACTTGATTTATTCCAAATGCACATGTGAGTTCTTCAGATATATTTTCCTATAGTCTGCTACACTACACAGTGATTTCTCACCCCAGTTGAAAATGACTTGGCTTTGTGAGAACTCCACTGCATGCAGTCAAATCCCTCGCGTGCGTATGTATTCACACTGCTCCGAGGTAAGTTTGAGTTCATATCTCTGGGTTTGTAAAGCCCCTGCTCTGGGTTTTACATTGATGTTTGTCAGAGTTATCAGCTCTGTATGGCTTAGGATGCACTGGAGTACAGCTCCAATAGTCTCCCCTTAACATCTAATGCCATTTCAACACGACCATCGCAATGATAATGCTCGAATGGACTGTTAAAGATGCATAGCATCACTGCATACTGATGACTCATGGTCAGAAGAGGCATCTGTTTGTTTTCTGAAGCTGCCATAGTGCTCATACATAGACAGTACAAATACATAAACACAACCCCCATAGGTTTTGTGCAGAACGAGTTTGGAGCTCGTTTTGGGGCTATGGCCAATGGCATAAATGTGTGGCGTAATATGCTTTCAACTGTTGTTATATAAAAATGCATATTCCATACAGTTGTCATGAGGAAATAAGCTATAGAGACCAAAACCTTTTTATTTTTTTGTACCAGTCTGTAAACATGTCTGCTGTAAAGTTGTATATTTCAACATGGGAAGTTATGGGGATTAATTTGCTTTCTGAACCAGCCTCAAGTGGCCATTCGAAGAACTGCAGGTTTTGCAACACTTCCACGTTGGATTCATTTCTCTGCACCGGAGGTTCCCGCTTGGTATTGCCCTAATGTATTGCTGCTACTACTGGTTGTCTTACAGACATGGCAGGTCATTAACACATACACGAATGAGCAGGGATATTATCCAGTTTAGGTATATCCAAAATGCGTATATGATATGCTGCTTCAAGTTGCAAAAAGCACATCACAATGTACACCAGTGACTTCAAAGGTAAGCAAACTATTAACCTTGGTGAGGATATTGCCGCAGCAGAAGAATGAAAAACACAAAGCATATTTGATTTTATGCTTCCCTTTTACTCCCCCCTGATCTGAGGTGGAATAAATACTGGAGACAGTTTTATTACAGCATGAGCACTGAGCAGCGCACGACGTTTGACCTTAGCCCGTCATTGCTCAGAGGCTGAGGGACCAGCGGTCTTAGTAGAGTCTCATATTCAGATCCCGTGTTTTTGGCCCCGCTGAGAAATCTAAGGTCTTGCAATCGGATATTTGGCTGGTGTGGAGTTATCCTGCTGTGACCCCCTAACAGATCAGAAGGCCAAGGACGGCCTGCAATCGATTCGGCTGATGGGGATAAGGGGAAGGGGAGGGGCTTGAATCACGGGCGCGGCAAAACACAGCTATCTTTTCAGTATGCAGGCTTCCTGTGCAGCCGTTCTGGTGGGCAGGTAAATCAAAAGGGATGCCCCCCCCCCACCTAACCAAACAAGTTGTTCCCAGCCATGTGTAACTCACACCGCCGCTGATGGTTTTTACTGCCTTCTCCCCGCCCGCCCGCCTGATGCAATGGAGGTCTGTAAATCTGCCCAGGAGCTTCTTGTGTACGCTGCTCTGCCACAGCACATGCTGGGCCTGCACTGGGGAGTAGTGAGGGGTGTCTCTGGGGTTGGTAGTGGGCAGTAAGGATGCCCTCCTATGTGGCAAGGGGGTTAATCCCCCCCCCCCCCCTCCTTAAAGGAGGTGAGGTCTCCATCAAGAGCACAGGAATCCATTATCCTCGGAATGTTTTAAGGGCCTAATGGATTCCTTATCTATATTTTGCATGGGGAAAATTTAATTACATGCTGTAATAGAAGATCCCCCAGTTTATTAACCACAGCACCATACAGTATGTTTATATATACAGTATATGTTTATTTTATACATACACTATATACACTGTATATATTGTACAATACAGTATATATACTGTGTATATAGTGTGTGTGTATATACGATATATATATATATATATATATATACATATATACATATATACATACCGTATATGCACGTAGATGACACACACTCACTGTGTATCTGTTTCTCACACCAGCCTGTAAACATACTGTAGCTCAGAAGATAAGAAGGAGACATAACACACACGTGTTAATTGTGTGTGAAGGTGTATGTCTGCATTATTTTATGTGTGTGTTTGTTCACATAAACAGAACACAATAATTACTGTACTCACATTGTGTTCAGGGAGGAGGCTGTGTGCACTTTCTAAATAGTCTGGAAGCAGAACTTTGATGACAATTCTACTGAAGTTGATGCACAATAGCTGAATAGGAGCAGCTCATTAAAACCCACCATTTCTGTCACGTAGCATCTCTGCGATTAGGGGGAGAACTGAAGTGGAGGTGTTGATTTTCTTTTCTTTTTTTACAGCCGAACGTCTAGCTACATAATTTAGGGCGCTCTAAACTGTCTTCACATCTACAGTGGACTCAGGCAAGCTAGTAATTATGGGTAATTTCACGAAGGCGTTAATGCAACCAACACAAACTCTCCCAATGGCCGAAAGGTGGAGGGTGTTAAAGATCAAGATGTGAGTGCCTCTTTCTGTATTTAGCCCGACTCCCCCTCTGACACGGCTTTAAATCACATGAAATGTCTGAGTTTATTTCATAATTACTTCTTGCTGGGCCTGTTTTCCCTCCACAGCCCTTTGCAGAGAATCGAAATGTTTGCTCCCATCACCTTGTAAAATATTGCCTCAACCTTGCTGGAAAGAGGAGGCGGCAGAGAAAATTCCAGCTTCCGCTTTAACATCTGCAAATACTGTGGAAGGACCACCTCATATAATATCCCCTTCATGCCTGTGATGGAAAAAGACCTTTAAAGTAACAGAAAATTGCAATTTCAACACTTAGCCTTCTGAGTGATCGCTTTGGCCGGCTGTGGCCTCGCAACATCGCCTGACGCCGGCTGCACACATTCCGCACAGCGCTTTGAGCGTTTCCTCGGCTTTGGCGTGCGCTGCGTGAGATTGAAAGTGGTCCACTCCACTCCATGCTTGTGTGTGTGTGTGTGTGTGTGTGTGGTGCCTGCCATTTTAAAGCCTGGTTCATCTGGGATAGGTGGTGGCACCACCATGGCACCACCAGCCAGACTCAACCTACACAGGGTTAAGGTGGGCACGACACGCTTCTACTCAGGGATCCTCTCTGCCACGGCGGCAGATCCAAGTGTCTTCTGAGCCGCTGTTCCTTCTTTTGAGGGGAAGCGGTGCTGAAGAGACTCTCTGAAGAGGAGCTGTGTGTTGTTCAGCTGTGTCTCCCACTGCTGCGGTTGTATTCCCTGCTCTGCTCTTGGCAAGCACTCAGACATTTTTGTACACATCTTGAGTACACAAGGTTTTATTATTATTATATTTGTCTGTGTGTGTGTGTGTGTGTGTGTGTGTTTGAGTCTGTGAACAGGTGTTGATAGAACGATAGAATGAGATGAAGCAATCAGCCCTAAGGTAGACCCCAGTCAGAGGGCAAAACATTGTTTTATTCTCCCCTTAACCTGTAGTCTACCTGCCTCTACTGATGATCTAATACATTCCAGGGGTTGGTGGTTATCAATAGCACATGCATCCAGTCTGAACAGGTTGGTTTGTCTTTATTATACAGTATATAGTAAAGATTTACTTTGATAAACATCATTTGCATAGAATATTTGATGCTTTAACCTTGGAGTTTCTAGTTTGTTTGCTGCTTGGTGACAGCTGTTCAGGGCTAAGTGACCAGCTCAGTGAAGAGCTGCTTGTTCAACTTACTGTAGCTGTTCTGCTGCTATTCCACCAAGCAGCCCTGAGCTGTGGGGGAGCCAAGATAGCTGTGTGTAGCGCTGAGTGTTGCTACTGCAGCTTGCATCGTATTCAGTGGCCAGATGCTTACTCAAGCACAGCCACGGGAACCTGCAGGGAGGAGATACGCCATGTCCAGTGCTGGGACTGTCTGCCTCGTGTTTAGCACACACAAGCTATACTACAGAGAGACGGAACCTTTATTCCTGTTGTTTCTGTTGTTTTACCCAAGGCTGTGTTAGGCATTACTCAGGAATTGTAATACCTTACTATTTACCTATTACTCCTTCAAAAAGTAATAATATGCCTTTACTTTTAACTGTATTAAACATAATTAGTTATGTTACTATTGCATTACTATACTACCTTCACAACCTGTCTCGCCCCTTCTGAATAATGACAACCTGCGTAGCCAGCTCATTTAATTGAATCCTCCTTATTGGATAATAATTAACCTTAGGAGTCAACAACCAGCCAAAGTGAAAACATTGCAGCCTCTCAAACCAGATGATTGGTTGGTTCAATTAGCCTACCCTAAGTTTGCTAGGACCAGCAGAATAATAAAGGCACGTCTTCATAAAATGGAAATTCTTGTAATGCAGCATTAATTGAATTAGTATTTGTAATATTATTACCATTTTTAAAAATAGTAATTTGTTACACAACTGAAAAAATAATACTATTACAGTAACTAGTTACTAGTTACTAGGCCAACACTGGTCACACACTGTTTGGTTCCTAACCTGAGTGGGTTAGACACATTATTGCTCCACCGCTGGCCGCCGCGGATGTTGATAGAACAGATGGTTAGACAGTTGCTCACTAGAGTGGAAGGTGAGAAGCTTTATGTATTGTTCCTTGTGAACCTTGGTTTGTAAGTTTAAAGAAAAACACAACTTTTAGCATCACAGTGAGTTTGAAAGAGTGAAAACAAACACAAACATTGGTTGATTAGCTCACCTTGATTTTGCCTTGCCTAATTTATAAAGTAATTGAAAGCAAACTAATTTACAGCAAAAGACTCAACCTTATGTATTATACATAAATTACTAACAGGAGTTCTACAATAAAAAAAAAACCAAGCCAATTAAAAACACATTATAGAAGTCTAGTGAAGTGTAAATACATAAAAGAAATGACCCCAATACCCCTCGAAAATAGTCAAATGAAAAGGATATACTAACCAGTGAAATGCTAGCTTGGTGTCTAGTGTAGAACTGCTTGTTTATCTTAACATTAAAGGAGTCATTCCATGAAAACCAAACATTTCTAGTTATTTTTAATCAATCAAGTTATGTAGATTATGTAGAACACTCCTATAAGGATATGGCCGGCTATTGTTAGTAAACCAATTAGAAATAGGCTACTTGTTTGTTAATAATGGGTTGACTTAATTAACCTAAATATGCACTCGCAGGTGTCATACTGGAAATGTATCCCCTGCCAGAAACGGATTGACGTTTTTGGGAACGAGAGTTACAAATGCTTTTAACTGGATCAATGATGATATCATGGAAAAACATTTTAGTGTATGTCTGTGATAATAACAAAGATAGAATGTCTTTGTTAAACTTTAACGTTTGTTGTTTAACCGAATATCACTAATTGTGTTAAATTGCTTGTAACTAGCCACCTAATCTGCCTCATCCTCCTGTAGCGGCATGGACGGCTGTGATTTTGTGCTATGTACTCTTAATTCATTAAATAATACGTTCTTATGGATGTATACGGCTGGTTATTGCGATGTCTGCGATGTTGTGCTGTGGTTTAACTTAACTTCATTCATGAAATAATGTGCTTTGTAGATACAACTGGTTATGGACCATCACACCCCTGTCCTACACATGATTCCTGGGCTGTGTGAGCAAGCTACTGCTGTGCCAATGTTGACACGAACAACAATGAACCCTATTCTGCCTTCAGTATCATTCACTGTAGTCTGAACAGCAAGGCAGAATTAACGTGCAATTTTAACACCTTGAAAACACTGTAAAATAAACCCTATGTGGTTCAAACCCATAGAGCTACATATGTTCAAACCCATAGAACTAAATGTTCAAACCCATAGAGCTACTGTATATGTTCAAACACATAGAGCTATATGTTCAAACACATAGAGCTATATGTTCAAACACAGAGTTACTGTATATGTTCAAACCCATAGAACTATATGTTCAAACACAGAGTTACTGTATATGTTCAAACCCATAGAACTATATGTTCAAACACATAGAGCTACTGTATATGTTCAAACACATAGAGCTATATGTTCAAACACATAGAGCTGTATGTTCAAACACATAGAGCTATATGTTCAAACACAGAGTTACTGTATATGTTCAAACCCATAGAGCTATATGTTCAAACACATAGAACTATATGTTCAAACACATAGAGCTATATGTTCAAACACGTTCCGCCGCTGTGTGAGTACTAGCAGTCAGCAGTGAAGCAGCTGCAGTTGCCCGGCCAGGCAGCAGCACGTTGCAATAGCCCAGGCTGGTTGGTACAGAAGCACAGATGTAGTTTGTGCATCACTCACAGATAACAGAGACCGATTCATGAGTCCTTGTTTCCATAAAAATACTGCACACAGCTTCCCAAACACGCATGCAGTACAACACGGTATTACAACTATGACACCACATTTTAAAAGCATCAGTAGAAGCTATTTATCTTCACGTGTCGCAGGTAGATACTTGTCATTGTTTGCATTTGATACCCCTTCCCCGTGTGATAGAACAATTGAAAGAAGAACTTGTCTTGAGGAGCTGTCTCCTAGCAGAAGTAATTGCACCTCCGGCTGGGGTGTCTGGATTAAGATGTCTGCGGACGTGACAAACGCACCTTGCATCGGCTGTGGCTAAGGGCTGCAGCCATCACGCTCTTTGATACTTGGAAATACGATATAGGAACCATGGAAACAATGCATAGAAATCACATTCCAGATTTTAAAGTGAGTCTTTATTCTTTTCTACCACTAGTTGTCGCACTAGAGCACCAGCAGCAACAAACTAATTAAATGCTTCTTGGGCCACTCACACACACACACACACACACACACACACACACACACGCGCATGCACATACATGTACACTATGGAAACAAAGACCATGGAGGTGGGATTACAACACACACTTGGGAGTGTGATGTCATGCTCTGCTCAGGATGCCATTACTCCATTATATATTTACATGGGATATTGTTTGCTGCTTTATTAATGTTTAAAATGTTGTATAGAACAGGAGTGGCACAATAGTGACCATCTGTGGTCATAAGACGGTACTGCAGTCTGTATGTTTATCATTTACACAGTAGCTGCATAACATATTCTGTTGGGTTTCATGTTAAGCTGCAAAATAAAAGCAGAAATAAGCAAAAATATAACCACAGTTTTTCTATTTAACCATTTAAAAGTTGAAACTTTAACTTTACATTATTTCTGGTAACACTGTTATTTTGAATAGCTTTTAAGTGGCACTTTGCAGACTGAGGTTCTACTGAGGTTACGTTTAATCACAGATGGAGATAGATGTTAAGATGATTTATAACTGCAGCCGCTTATACTGCTTTAACGGCATAAAATATGTTTATTAACGTGAGGCCACCGGGGAGATGGAGGTGAGCTGGAAACAGCTGTTCTATGGCGAAGTGCAGCTCGCCTCAATTCTGATAATACACACACACTGAGCGAGACAAACAGATGTGCAGCCTCACAATGCCACATATCACAGCAGTTATGCACACGTGCATGCGCACACACACACACACACACACACACCCCAGAAGTACACTCTATGAATAATTACATATTTTCTTCCCTGCTCTCCAGATTATATATAACGTGAATTGCTTTGAGCAGACAGCTAAGCTCTCACCTATAGGCTGTGGTAAACTGGATAGTGCATGTTTAGTTTCATTGTGTTATTATTGTGCTATCCATATATATTCTGCAGACATATTCCTTTCGTTGCATATGAATAGCACAAGCCTATTTCTTCTCCCAATGATCATCTCCCTCCTCCAGAGGGCATGAGCCAGTGTGCTGGATGCGGGGGGTGGGGGGTGCACTAAACGTGCCTCTCGGGCGGGTGGCATGGACCAGATCGTCAGCATCACTCTCTTCATTAGAAGCTAATGGTCACTTCAACTCCAGAACACAGTCAAACACCTACGGCCCCTTTCTCATTGATCGCTTCAGTGTACTGTGATTAAGACGTGTGTGTGTGTGTGTGTGTGTGGTGGTGTGTGTCTGTGTGTGTACGCAGTGGGCATATGTGTGTGTGCGCGCAGGGTGCATTGGTGGTCTGATTCCTCGCCAGTTGGAGAGCTCATGGACCGTGAGCACGGCCTTGACAAATGCACACGTGCACACACACACATGCATGCTGTGGTGGCAGTTCTGGTGTGAGGCGGCGGTTGAGTGGTAATTACTGTTTGTCTTTGCGAGCTGAGCGCGTCCTGTCCTCCTGTCCCAGTGCAGTACGACGGGGGGATCCTTACGTAAACACGCCCCCGTCGCCGGCTCACAGCCATCTCCCGAGGTCCAATTATTCTGTGAGTTTAATTTCCACTCGCAGGGAAGCGCGTGCAATCAGCACTCCTTCAGCAAAGTCTTTTCCCGGAGACCTTTTCAAACCCCAAATATTTCCCTCCTTCATTTCCCTGACATTTGTTTTCACTCCACGAGAGGTGATATCTCATTAGCAGCGCCGCTAAGAACCTCAGAGCCCAGCACGCCCTTCTACACCCAGATAGGCCTTCGGTGTGGAAAATGGCCATCTGGACCTCATGGAGAGGCCGTGCGAGCACAGAGCAGGCCAGAGAGCGGTTTAACTCTTTCACCAGGGCGTCAGCAGGGCTCAGTTAGAGCACGTGGCCATGCGGACCTCATGGAGAGGCCGTGCGAGCACAGAGCAGGCCAGAGAGAGGTTTCAGCAGGGCTCAGTTAAAGCGTGTCAACCCTCTTGCATGCTCAACATCCTTCAGCAAGATGGCTGATGGCTGTCCCCTCTTCCTGATGCTTGTAATTGCACAATAGTGTTGGATAAAAGCTTGTAATGACTTAACCGCAGCTGTCTGTGGCAACCGAAGGCCTGTGGTTTATTCATTATTTGTGTAATGTTATTGTAAATACGCTGCAATTTATTACCTTTTGACATTAAAATGTCAACAGTACATGCTAAAAATATAACAGAAAATGCCGGTGAAAGTGTAAATGGCTTGTACAGTGTGCAGTGTTCCAAGCAGATTAAGTACTCAAGTTAGTCACACAGGTTATTATTTTGGAACGTGGAAAGGAACCAACAATGCACATGTAGTGCTTATTGATTCACCAGGCAGTCACCCAGAGGGTAGAGTGGAAACTGTTCCAAACACAGCAAAACAATATTACAATAGAATGTTGGTAGTATTTGCTTCCCTGTGGTTCATATCTCCTAAAGTCTTGTTTAGTGCCCGCTACAATGTGTTAAGTGACTTGTAGGCTTTTTTAGTGACTTGCAGTGTCTTGTTTAGTGCCCACTACAATGTGTTAAGTGACTTGTAGGCTTTTTTAAGGACACTATGTTGAGAGGAAGGTACGTCAATATTGAATAGCAGTGAACACAGCATTGCATGAGTCATAACAGCTATGAATGCAAGGAGTAATCTACTGTTCAACTACAACACTCTTCTTCCCCTGACCTCTGACAGAAAACAAGCTAGGCTATCATCCACACACTACAGCCATCTGCTTAATACATTCATAGAAGCATTCACCTTTTACAGTTTTTCTCCGTCGCTTTGGTACATTTTTCGATTCATTCTTAACAGTTGCAAACCAGCGTGTACATTTCTCAAAACAATTCGTACA
>JAODLL010004474.1:0-34055 GCA_026546735.1 Forbesichthys agassizii | reverse complement strand
TCTGTGTCCTGCCGAATTCAGTGACCCTTTCGAAAGTGCGCATGCGCCACCTAAAATGTACAATCTATTAGTGTGTGTGTGTGATTTCTCGTGCACTTTTTGTGTCTCACTCCCGAAGTGTTTTAGTTTGGGAAAGGATTACTAAACGTTAGCTATATCGATGGTGGTTTGCTCTGCAAAAAGCTTGTGATTTTAGCGATTTCTGAATAAAAAGTGAATTTTATCTACACCAGCCTCGTCATTTTAAGGTTAATTTATGTCTAGATATGTATAGATCGAACTTTTTCATGCTTTTCTGCTTTATTTGACATTGTTTCGAAAGGGTCACTGAATCCGGCAGGACACAGAATTAGGCGTAACAGCTGTTACTGACAGTTTGTGCAGAAATTCTTTGGTTATGCAAACCGATTGTAGCAGCAGCTATCCGGGTGGCTGGTCTCAGACGATCTTGGAGGTGAAGATGCTGGATGTGAAGGTCCTGGGCTGGTGTGACTGCAGACAACAAACTCAGTCTCTGTTGGTTTATTCGACACAATATAACTTCGCTATACCAACCAGTGAACGCATAATCATGCTCCCTACCCCAGCTTGCTACTACAGAGCAACGGGAGACAAGAACAAGCATTCATTCATTACACAAAAAGTAAGGCATCACCTAGTGGCGATACCTTGCATCGCAACAACACATACACCAAACTGACTGCCTACCGGAGTGTCCTCCGAAGTCCGGCGCTGACGGGCGGGCAATAGCGGAGCTTTACTCCGTTGCCAATACTACGGTGGCTGTTCAGTGCTGAACGTTTAATTTGTAATAACTATCCACGCGACCACGAGGCACATCTTTTGTTTTGTACATTTTTAATGTTATACATTATAAAAAATATTAACATATTGATCAATAACTAAGAATCGGCATGAACTAGACATTAATCCAAAATTAATCTATTCAACTTTCACAACCATATTCATATTTATAGCATATATATATCATGGATCAATAGCTACCACGAGTAGGCATGGTCTAAACTAGAGACATGTGAGTCCCCTCAAATCATACCTTTTAGAATGTTCTGTTTATGAAAGTATTATTTATTTTTTATTTAATTGAATTATTATTTTACAATAATTTATTAATCATATTTGTAACATATGGATCAATAGCTAAAAGTAGGCATGGTATAGAGACATGAGACGTATGTCATTCTGTCCATCACTTATCTAGAAATTGCAATTTTGCTCCAAATTGATGTTGACGCAAGACTTCACACTGCCAATATATGGCATATCATATGATATCATTTCTAAGTTTATACATATAAATATGTATTTTGTATTTTAGACAAAATTTTACAAGCACTAGTTTAACACATTCTTATTGGTACCAAAGTGACATTTTATCATTCAGTCGCATTGATAACTATTTGAAGCATTTACCATTTACTTGAAAACCAATGACCAATTTTTTATTAATTAATTTGTTGTTACAGCTTCAATAAGATGACAGAAATAGCAGATCAGTTGGCGCTCACACTGATCTCACTTCACGCCTACAGATTTTCCCAGTTTCCCCATACGTCTCAAAGCTGCCCCCTTACCACCACCCTTCATAGTGTTCCGGATATCCTCTTTACACAGCGGGCAGTGGTCCGCCATTGCACACAGCGCCTCCTCGAGGGCGTCCTGCGTGTGTGTGTCGGGCAGCGTGTCACACGTCCCCAGAATGGACAGCGTGTGCGTCAGCCAGCCTTCTTCTCTAACGAGCACAGTGATACAGGGTTGGGAGCGTATGCAGCCCCCCAGCGCCTGCAGCCCCAACCGCCACAGCTCCCCGACCTCATCCCACCACTCCAGCCAGGTGGAGCTCACACCGACTGGGCCCGATCGCGAGCCTGGGTCCAGGGCACTGCGGAGGAACTGAAGAGCGGCGGAGAAGAACCGTCTCTGGCCTGCTTCCACTGGACCTGTGGAGACAGACAAGCATAGCATTTTTTTTTTTTAGCTGAGGAATCTTGTATTATTATTATTATTATTATTATTATTATTATTATTAGATGAGTTTTTAAGCTGAAGGGTTTTCCTTGAGTTCAGTATAATTTTTTTTTTTTAAACTACAGGGTTGCCTCTGGTGAGTCAAACTCATAATTAGGATACCTGTGCTATGATGATCTTACTATGTAAAGTATGCTAACCTCTAATAATCCACTTATTGGAAAGGTTTGCACATTAATTAGGGGGAAATATAAATAAAACAAACCCCCTTGTGGAGTTGACTCGAGTCTGCCAATCATCAGTCCCAGTGTGCAGTAATTGGCTGCGAGCACCAGAAGATGAGGTTTACACACCAAAACAGGAAGCCCCTCGCTCAGCAGGGCCTCGAGGGTTCTGAAACATGAGTCCTTCCTACAAAACAGACGGACAACAATTCTTTCTTCAAAGGTACACTTCAGTGATAGATTGGAGATTAAATGCAACCTAGCCAATTAAGACTGTTAATTCCAACAGTGCACCTACCTGACTCTCTCTGGCTCTGTGACAGTGAAGTTTAGGAGCGCTGAGCAAGCAGTTTCCATGCTGGGGTCTCGGGCAGAACCCACCACACCTTTCACCTTCAGGGAGCTCCAGGCCTGCGACAGGTACTCCACCAAGAGGGCTGGCATGTCCAGGGTTAGGAGCACTTTCCTGGGGCTGTCTTCTGCCGACAGGTGGCACAATGCTGGAAGAAAATACCTGAGGAGAGAGAAACCTATGGTTAAGAATCATCTTACTGCCTACGCCCGTAGCCGAGTAGTCATTGTGTCTACCTTTGCCTTCAGTGTTAAAATCTGGATGACCGCGTGCACACATCCCTAAAGAACAGAAAATTACAGAAGCTATAACAGATGATGCAGTAGATGGTAGAAATGCACATCTGTGTTGGATTGGGAATTACTGTATATTGGCCATTTATTATATATTTATACTATATTGCCAAAAGTTTGGGGACATCTGCCTTTACATGCAAATGAAGGTTAATGACATCCCATTCTTAATCCTAAAGGTTTAAAATGGAGTTAGCCCACCCTTTGCAGCTATAACAGCTTGAACTAATCTGTGACGACTGTCCACAAGGTTAAGGAGAATGTTCATGGGACAATTCTTCTAGAATGGCACAGATCTTCAGGTTTGGAGTCTCTGCTCTAATTCACCCCAAATGTTTTCTATCGGGTTGAGGTCAGGACTCTGTGCATGCCAGTCAAGTTCCTCCACACCGAACTTGCTCATCCATGTCTATATGGACCTTGCTTTGTGCACTGGTGCTCAGTCATGTTGAAAGGGGCCATCCCCAAACAGTTTCCACAAAGTTGGAAGCATGAAATTCTCCAAAATGTCTTGGTATGCTGAAGCATTAACAGTTCTTTCACTGGAACTAAGGGACCAAGCCCAACCCATGAAAAACAACCGCACACCCTAATCCCTCCTCCACCAAACTTTACACTTGGCACAATGCAGTCAGGCAAGTACCGTTCTCCTGGCAACCGCAAAACCCAGACTCGTCCATCGGATTGCCAGACAAAGATGCAAGATTTGTCACTCCAGAGAACACGTCTCCACTGCTCCAGTGTCCATTGGCGGCGTGCTTTACACCACTGCATCCAACGCTTTGCATTGCACTTGGTGATGTAAGGCTTGGACGCAGCTGCTCGGCCATGGAAACCCAGTCCATGAAGCTCTCTACGCACTGTTCTTGAGCTAACCCAAAGGCCACACTACATTACAAAGTCTGTAGCTATTGACTCTGCAGAAAGTTGGTGACTGCTGTGCATGTGATTTAATGTGGCCTACCACTTTGCGGCTGAGTTTCTGTTGTTCCTAATCACTTCCACTTTGTTATAATACCACAAACAGTTGACCACGGAATATTTAGTATTGAGGACATTTCACGAATGGGCTTATTGCACAGGTGGCAACCATCTGGCTTTTTACCTTAAAGCTTCCTTGCCTGTCCATGTCCCTCCCCCCTCGTTGACAGACACCGTGGACATCCAGGTCGATAGGTCCTGCTCCAGGCTGTCCTCCCGGAGATGGCTTCTGGCGTAGCCAATCAGGAACGGCAGCAGGCCGATCACTTCCTCCCGCAGACAGGACGTCTCCTCAGCGAGCCATGAGCACAGGGAACGGAATGTGGCGAAAACGAAAGGGTCGCCATAGCGACTACGATCAACCTTTAGGAGCAACATAGTGTGTGGTTGAATAACTAGTAAATTATACTAGAAATATTAAGTTAAAGTAAAAAAAATAATGTTCCAAAACATGTACTTTACGTGAAATACACCTGAATGTTATGATATACAACCCATAGATGTAGGTGTGGTGTTTAGCAGGTATTAGCCTAGGTATTGAAAGACAACACCACTACATGCATCCTCTCACCTGTTGCAGGTAGTACATTACAGCAGAGAAGGCCTCTTGGAGCACCAAAAGCACCTGTCTGCTCTGCTGCAGACTCAGGCCTGAGATGGCACTTGTTGCTGGGGCAGTGCTCTCCAGTGACCCCTGGCTGCAGGCCTGCTCCATTGCAGCCTCCATGATGCGGTAGCAAGCTGGGAACCAATTATATTTTTCATCAAATTGCACGACACATAATTAGCGTCATGAATCTCAAAATCATGCTAATCACCGTGTTATTCATAAAAGGTCACCTGTCAGCGTATGCTGTAGCCCAGCGCTCACGTCGGTACCAGGCGGTTCCTCTAGGCCCATCCTAACTTCGATGCAGGCCCTGTTCACCAGCAGACAGCAGAACTTAGGCGGGCCCACGGTCTCCCAGCCGTATAAATCCAAAAGGCACGCGCTGAGCACCAGAATGGGTCCGATCTGTCTCGGCGTCAACTTAGACTGCAGCATGGGTCTCAACGACGCCCACAGGCTCGCCGCCACATCCTTCAGCTCCTGGCTTGCCGGCGCCACACCTGGCGGTGGCAGGAACTGCGGTAATTGGGCACACATATCCAGCCTGGCCTGGTTCTTGGCTTGGCCGAAGTCTACGGAGAGCCTGCCCAGCAGTGAAAGCAGTTCCGCCAGGTGTTTACTCCACACTTTATCCCTGTTCTTTCCTGATAGATGGGAGCCCAGCAAGGCAAGACCCCTGTCGTGGCTGAGGGTCTGGTTCTGCTGGAGCGCTCTGCACAGAGCAGGGATAATACCCCTGGACAGCAGTTGGTCCGGCCCCCTGGGTAAGGCATACACGGCAGTCAAAATCTGGTAGCAGTCGGCGGCCATTACTTTATCCAGCTTCAAAAGTGGAGAACTCGCTTGGGCCGTTGTCGAAGGGTCACGGTCGGCGACGGTGTTTGGCGCGGGGCCGCCATCGGCTACGATGCGCAGCAACAGCGGTATGGTGGCGAGGAGCTGGGGATGGGAGGCCATATCTGGGTCGGCCGTTAGAGCGGCCAGTAGAGCCGTGCCCAGGGAGAGGAGCTCGTCTGGGGGCATGCCAGGGCTCTCACTCCCCTGCGTCGCTGTCACCAGGAGCCGAGCTGGGAGATTCAGTCCCACTGCCTCAAATATGCACCTCAAGGTCGGTTTGTCTAGCCGGTTAGCCGGGCACAAGCGAGTGATCTGAAGCAAGGACAAACAAACTATGTAAATTTGAGATTGTTACTAATGGTTCAAGTAATCAAGGTTATTAAAGTATAAAATAAACCTGTTTTACACCTTTTTAGTAGTGGGCCTACCCATATTTCCTTAAGGCAAAATAATTAAACACTACTGTGTTGGAGTTAAACCTTCTGCTGAAAGAAGTATGAACTACTTGTAGCAGGGGTCCAACAACCAATAGGCTGCAAACTACTATGTTTGAGTGAGAGGATCTTCTCAAACATTTAGGCCTAATTGTGTTGGGTTTATTGGTTTATTATTGGGTTAATTTCTGTCATTTTTGCACTGCATACTGGTTTGGCGTTGTAAAATAAGTGTAATGAAAGATTTTACACAGTAGACTACCACACTTTCCCATGTCCACGATGGTACATTCCAGGCTTCCATCTAAAATATATTGTACAAAAATCAAGAGAACTCACCAGAAGTAGCGCCGCTAGCGTGTGACTGTCGTCTTTTGCATGTTTGAGTGAATGAAGACACCTCTCCAAAACGACTTTCTGAGCTTCAGTCAAACCATCTTGACTGCTCTCCGCTGACTCTGCTCCTCTTTCGACTTCTTCAGCATCAATGCTGTGGGAATCAGTCTCAGAGATTGGATCAGGGGTGCCATCTGCGCCTTCATCCATTACTACCTACAAGTAGTCTGCTTAGATGCGTGTAGCACAACTGAGAGAAACAATACAAATACAAGTCGACTCGAGTTATCCCAAATATCTTTCTAGACATGCGACACACAGAACCAAGTTTACAGACCACATGAGCTATAGCGGATGCTGGTGTGTCAAAACAAGGACGAAACGAAACCACCAATCAAAGCGAGTCCGACATATCTGGGAGCCAATGGCAGGGGATGTATTTGGAAAGTGGTTGCGCCATTTTGGTTGATGATCTACAACCTGTGTACAACGTCAGAGACCCTGCAATGACTTCTACCTTGATACGTGGGACATACTTACATTTACAGAAATGTCTACGGAATGACGATAAGTTAACAGAGTAATAATTGAGTGCTCTATTAACTGACAACGCGAATTTAGCATCGTTCTTATGACCGAACAGTAGGTAGCGCAAGACGTGTGTGAATTCATGCGTTCACATTAATACATCCGAGTGAAGACTACAATCAGCAGACGTCAGCTGTCCACACGAAGGTATTGCGATTGCGAACATTGACATCTACAAAAGCATAACAATCGACAACAAAGACAGCTCTTATCGACCACCGAACGTCCAAACGACGATGTGTGGCAGTAAGTGTCTTTTTGCATTTTTCTTCACGGCGTAGATTGGTAATTTGGTTGGTCAACAGACGCAGCCTCAAAGTGTTACATCGGAGACCTAGCTGTATGATTGTGTGATGAATGCACTACTGCATCATTGTTGAGAGTTAAAGAGGCAGTTTGACCAATTTATTGTATGCAGTATTTGCAATTGTTACCGTGCAGCAGACGACTGCGCAATTACTGTTCAACTGTCCGTCAGGTTTTTAAGGATTTAGTCTCCGTGGGATATATTATAGGCCCATTTAAATAACGCATGCCCCTATTTAGTATTTATAACATCCTGCACGATTCATTAAAGTCTTAGAGGCTGGTATGTCAAGCTGTTTATTATGGAATAACACGTTTTCGTTGACTATACTAGTTCTTTATTATCAAACAAGCTTTGGTGAGAGTTTATTTGGATGATTTCGTTGGCGGCTCTCGGCGATTGTGGTGTGTATGATAGTGATAACGTCTTTTGATCAAGTTATGGATCTAAGATGTGATGATAATAATCTAGAAGAAACCCGCTCTGCAAAATGAGTTCCAGGGTCAGTAATTGCTGAGGGTATATGTTCTCACGTGTCCTTAAGGCTATTAGAGGTGCACAGGTCTGCACCAGCCACGGTGCATTTACTGCGTAGCAATATGCACGTATCGCCTAAATTTACCGATGAGAAATATCTGATCAGTGTGTCTGTGTGATCATCCTGGATTGAAAAGTGACGGTGGGGCCACGATTTGTGTCGTGCACGCGTCTCTTAAGAATTAGATTAAAAAAGCCGGTTTGTTTGGAAGGTGTGAGTGAGTGAGTGTAGCGAGAGAGATACACTGTGTACTACGTACTTGGCCTACTTCTTACTTTTATATTTACACCAACACGCAACATGTCTGCTGAAAGGCTTAAGCTTCAGTTTGTGCAGTCAGCTGTGGTAAAATGTTACAGAGAACAGGACTGTCAGCTTTCTTAGTACTGTTCCAGGATCTAGGCAACTGTATTATTTTTACAAACTTACCGCAGAAACGTCTGCCACTGAATTTGGAGTTGGGTGTGTGTGAATACGTCTATTGTCCATTTACAAAGCATTTTCACTGCTTTGTAAATGAATAGATCACACAACCTTTTGGGCCTAGCTAAATGAATATGTAAAACGGTTAATCAGCGAATATTAACTTGCGGTACACAAGCTCCCCGTTCTGTGTGCATCGCCTACTGAAATTATAAGATGGGTTTTAATACAGCCCTTGCTCTGTGAGCACAAACAAATGGTGCAGACCGCACCACACAACAATATCCTAGCCTTGGCAGTGTGTTTGTGTTTCCAATGTGCGGGGCAGAGCTCTGGAGGGAGCACCTTATGGCATTGAAGGGAGAGGTGTTTTTTATTTTATTTAGCTTGAGTTCAAATATCAACCAACCTTCCCCAGAATGGCTGACTAGGGCGATACCTTTAACATTATTTACATTTCATGACATACCAGTGTTCCAGTACACTTATAACTCAGCAAGGGCCTTGGATGACTGACATAATTGGTGTGATTTCTTTATTATTATTAGTTTTTCATACTTGAAATACTAAAATGCAGATACATTTTTTTTTATAACTGAAAGTTTTGTCCAAAACCAACACTGATGTGTCCCACCACAGTTCAGTACTGTTATTTAGTTTACAGCTCAAATTTTATGGTGCAGTTACTTTTAATTTTGTTGCAACTGACTGTGCATGCCATGGTATGGTGATGTATGAACATATTGGTGGAATATGGCTGTGTATGTATGTAAACAATAAATATGTCAAGGACACTGTGTCCTGGCTAGATGGTACAGGACAAGGGGCTGGGGAATACCTCGTTTGGATGGACCTGAACCTTCTCTAATTTCTTCCGTGCAGATCTCCATGTCTGAATATTTCTCTCCTCGGAGAGTTAGGGGGCAGCCATGTTGAATCTCATCTGGGATGTGCTGGCATTGACCTGTCTTTACCCTTCAAGTCATCTCACGTCTTTACCAACGTAACCCCTCAACCCAGCCTTTTGTCTCTCTTTTTTTACTACCTGAAAAAGGTAAATACAACATATTTCACAGGTGAAACATTGTGTAGGAATGTTATGGCACGGATAAAATAATAAGTTCTGCTCAGGTATTCTACATGTTTACACTACAATGTAATTGTGAAATTTGTATGAATGAAATGGGTACAAAATCATATTTTGGGACTCATAATATTGGCTTGTGGTTATCGTGTTTGACGGCCAGTTAAAAAGTCCCAGGGCTACCTGTAAGCATCTTTGAGCAAGATGTCTACCTGCTCCTACATGCAATTGTACAGTGCCTACTAAACCTAATTGTAATTTGTGAGTTAAAAATATTACAATTTTTGTGGTATATTTTTATTAAAGGGAATGCAATGCAGTATGGCAGTACAATAATTTAGTTCTGTGTCTTCCTGACAGGTCGATCCTTTGTGAAAAATGTCCTATGCACACCACAAGCTGTTCAGCAAGTACCTACCGCACTTCTTCCTATCGCTGAGCTACTTGTGGTTTTTGGCCCCTTCCACAGGTAAAACTAACTGACCTTTTTACAAGATCAACATGATCTTGTTATATTATCAAATGATATCCTGCAATACATCTTTCAATATTTAGGTTTGTTTTTCCCCCTCAGTCATTTTGTTTACATAGCTGATGAACTCTCATGCTTTGGATTACCCATGCCACGCCTGTATCCTTGTATCCTTAATAAACGGTTAAAAAGTGGTTTCAGGTTCAGGTTAATGGTTTTAGTGGAAGATTTTTTTAAATGTATTTTTTATTAATTTAAAACCTTTTAGATGTTGTTCTGTTAACAGTGGCTGAGGCCAGTAAACTTGGTGAGTTACAATGTACATTAGGACAATAGGCTCTCTATGCATCAAACAAAAGGATTTAAAGGGGTGGGGTATTCTGGTGGGTGCATTTAGTGGAGGGGAATTGGCTGACTTCAACAAAGGGTCAGACAGCCTTGTCTCTAAAAGAAACTACTGTTTGTGGTCCACTCTCTTTTTTCCCCCAAATCCCATAACCAGTCTCTCATGTCTTGCTGCTGTGGCGGCAACAGCTGTTGTATAGCGCTATCTGATCATTTGGTGAGCTCTCTATAACCGGCCTCTTTCATTTGTTTTTCCTTTGGGAGGCCTTTACTGTTGATAACCGCTGTGTCGAGACGCCCAGCGCAAATGTCAACACTGTGTATACCTTCCACGCAGGACGTCGGCAATAAAGACCTAATCTTACCTGTAGTTGTTTGTAGAACAGGTGGCATAGAGCAGCTTTTTTTCTCAAAGTGAGGTGTTTCATAGAGTCTGTGCGCCTAGATTATAGCTTTGGCTGGAAGAAGCCTCTGCTTTTATTACCATATTGTTGTATACTGGGTTTCATCATGCATTTCTGAGCGTGGCGTGATAATATAGGCCTATCTAGGCTGACGTATCACAAGTTTAAACTGGAGCTGTTTTGTCTACATTGCACAATCATTTTATTTTTTATTTTGTGTAAACTTATACTATCTTGAGAAGCACCTATTAAAATGCACCTGAGAAGTGAGATCCAAATGTGCATTTGTGAAAGAGAATACCCACGATTCATCTGTGTGCTACTGCGTCCTGTGTAAACACGCTAATCTACTAACACGGGCGGCGAAATGTAAACCTTGTAGAACAAGTCGGGAATAATGCCCGTCAGTAAGCGAGGCTCTAGTGTGACTAGGCCTACATTTCTTTACCGGAAAGCTGTGTGCTAAAATGTTGTTTTGTTATTGATCTTCGTTGCTTTTGGTTTCCGTTGCCAGATTTCTTGTCTGCCGTCTTAAATGATTGGTTGTTGGAGCTAATCACATTCGCACCATAGCTCCACCCAATGTCAACAGGAAGTTTAAACTAGTGAATACACGTGCGTTTGCACATTTGTTTGTGTGTGTGTGTGTGCGTGCAGTCAGGTCGTAACTCAGGCCCTGTCACCCCTGCTGAAAGACACACTTGTTTAAACAGGCATTTGACATTTGACTAAATGTTTGGCTTCGTAGCTGAGACACGATGCTTCTGTTACTGATATTATGTAGCTGTTACTGTTTATTCAATTGTGTTAGGATACTGTGTACTGTTTATTTTTACCTTTTGCTGTATTGTATTGCTTTTATTGTAAAGCGCTTCGTGACTCATGTCTGGGAAAAGCGCTATATTTATTTATTTACTTACTTACTGTTCCAGGCGTGGCGTCGTCTGATCTGTGCCGAGTGACCGGCGGGGTGCTGGGCATCCACTGGAGCAGTGTGGTCGGCCTGGGCTGGCGCCCCCTGGCTGACGGGAGGGGCGGTGCCACCTGCTGGGAGATGTGCTGCTTGACGCCCAGCTGCAGAGCCGTGTGGAGCCTCGGCGGTCGCTGTGTGCTCCTGGGGTGCACCCGACAGCAGGGTTGCCACATCCACTCCCTGCCCCAGCCTCACCACGAGTCCCTGGGCCTCCTCCAGATGCTCGCCAAGGTAGTGCTAAGCCCCCATATACGGAGCATGATAGCTGCCGAAATACTGTAGAACAACATAGAAATCGTAGCAGACGAGTTGTTACCAACATGCAAATCACCGGAGAGAGAGAGAGATCTTCAAACCTAAACAATTAGCTAGCAGGACAACATCTGTAGTGTGTTATTGATGTAGTAAATGGACTATGTTTATGCATGCTTTGTTGAAGATCATATAAATAAGTCTAATTTACATCTATGACCAGTGCTAACTAAACTGCAGAATACGTTTTTGTCAGAAATGTCCAAATTCTGATTATCAGTCAATTGCTCTTTCTAAGACTCAAACATGTAAGGTTATATTTCAAAAATATTGTCACTTGTCATTATGAATAGTTGGCATTTCAGATTTCTTTAGATTATCCTCTCTTTTTCAATTAAAGGCAGGGTCAGTCATTCTTGCTAACTTTGAGCACAAATCAAAACAGTATTGCTCTGTGTCGCCTCACACATAAAAATAAAAAATCGCAAGCTACTGCTTTGTTGATACAAGCAGTGTTCGCCACTCTGTTTCTATTCACGGAGCCAAAGCTGGTTAGATCAGATTCTTCAGAAGTGTATTAGCTTGCAAGTAGCTTACAATAGCTGATTATACCTTTTTGTTTTAAAGATGAATGTGTAGAGATTCTGTTTAGTGATGTTTGATGGAGAAAATTGTATTACTTATATTTAAGTTCTTACAACTGCTAATAATCTATTGTGTGTTTTTTTTGTTTTTTTGTAAATCAAGGGTCCTGTCATAGCAAGAAGTAGAAAGCCCCGTAGTGCAAATCAGACAGAAAGTAATGTGCCCCGCAAAATACAAGATGAACCGGCCACCACAGTAAGTAAACATATTGTTGGTTCAAGTAATATGATACTTGTACACCCTGGGATCTGCCTGTCAAGAAGCTTGGGGTCCAGCTGCACAGTACAGTGTTTGGGCCTAGATCAGTGGTCCCCAACCCTGGTCCTGGAGGGCCGCTGCCCTGCACGTTTTAGACGTCTCCCTGCTCCAACACAGCTGATTAAAATGAATAGCTCGTTATAATGACCCATTGATTTGAATCAATCAGGTGTGTTGGAGCAAGGAGACGTCTAAAACTAGCAGGGCAGCGTCCCTCCAGGACCAGGGTTGGGGAACCCGGGCTTAGATCATTGAACTTGATGACATGACGATGGTGATAAGTGGGGAACTGTAGTTAATGAACAGCATCCTGGCGTACGAAACCTAGTCCTCTGTATCTAAAGGCCTGTTCGGTCTGTAGGCAAACTGTTGGGGGTCCAGGGAGGCAGACTATGCCACTCAAAGCACTTCATGATGGTAGATGACAGTGCCACTGCACTGGCTGTAGTCAGAATAAACCAGTATTTCTCCATTCCTCCACCTTAAGTTTCTCCCATTTTCCTTATGCATCTGACAGGTTGCAGGCCTTCCTTCACACCCTCATAGTTGTGTAGTTATTAAGGACTTGTAGTAGTAAGAGATACCCAGATGCTGCATATTTGTTCAGTACAATTTCTGCTGCAGCTGCAGGACAGGTTGTTTTGAGGGCAGGACTGTCGAGTGTCTATACAGTTGTGAAAATTGATTAAAATGTGCTCATTGTAAGACTTCCAAATGTCAGGACACGTATATACTATTTACATAAATGAATGTAGACCAACCATTAGGAAAATGAATAATTGAATGGTCTGCTGAAAGACTAAATGCAGCAGCTTCTATAAACAGAGTGTGGCCACCTATATTCTATGTAGCCTAAAACATTTGGTCACACTAATGGTGTCATAGTGGTTCTCCACTCTGTGAGCATGACTCAGTGGAATGTTTATCCAGTGTTAAAGTTGTCTCTATTCCATCCTTCCTTCCTTCCTTCCTTCCTCTAATCTGCTTTGTAACAAAATGAGAGGAGGCATTAAAATGGGGGAAAATGCATGACAAACTAATCAGATTATTTAAAGCAAAAAGCATAGTATTAATGAACTGATAACCAACTCATAATCAAAATATTTTAACCCAATTTTAACTCTATTTATGATGTGCGGTTTTTAACTAAAGGCTAGTTCCATGACAGTGGATGCTGTACAGACCACAGTACTTCCTCAAACATCCAACATGAACCTCAACCAGCCAGCCAACGGGATGGCAGATAGCACCCCCTCTCTTCCACGGCAGAACGTAACATCAGAGGAGATCGTGGTTGTGTCTGCTTCTTCCAACAGCACTGAAGTTATTACAACCACAGCCAGTATAGTTACTGCCTCCCCCACACAAGCTGGTAAGAATGCAGCAACCAATAACATTTTCCCATGACTTATTATTTTTATATGCACAGAAGTACATTGTGATTATAGACTGTCTTGTGACCTGTATGTACGTATGCAAGAATGACTTGCACCGTTAGCTTTTTGTGTTTTATATTTGACTTCCATTTTTGCATATTGGGGACACTGAATGTATCCAGATCTCAATACAACATGTAATATTCCATAAAGATAATGCTTTTTTATCTTTTAATGATAATTGTGTTTATTTATGAAAATGTAATATAATATTCTATTCCCTGTGCGGGGGGAAAAGTGTGTTCAACATAAGAGCACTCATTACTAGTACAACGGTACACAGAAGTCACGGTTCAGTACATTTTCGGTACAGCGGTGACTGGGTTTTACACAAATACCCTATTAGTTATAGCCTGTAAAACCTCCCTTTTTATGTGCCATGGAAAAATACAGTATGTTGTAGGAGCAGAAATATACGAAATAAGTTTTATTAGAACAGCCATTATTTCACAATCATATAATTGATCCAACTGTTGTATTCATAACTTCTTGTCAAAAATGTATACATTTGATTCCACTTGTCTTGTACATTAATGATTCTACATAAATGTCCTAAATCATGATTAATGCCTAATATGTTTATACTGCATGATGCAGTTTTAACATGGGAAGCCGCCCCCTTCCAAATTCGGAGAATAAAAACCTCGGAAAACTCCTTGTTCCGCACACCGTACTCTTCTGATTCAACACTCAACATTTTCACCACACCGCTGTTTCAAAAGCATGACAGGCGGATCTAATTTGAGCTAAGGCTTACAGCTTAAAGGCTCCGTGTGAAACTCTCACGTCTGAATTTTGGTTCCGCATTATGCACAACTTACCGTTCAACATGCATGCACGGAACCGCAACGTCTGTACCGAAACGGTTCGATACAAATACACATACCATTACACCCCTACTTCTTACAATCTCATATTTAGCTAATCTCAAGCAAAGTGAAGAACTATATTGTGTACAGTAAAACCCTATCTACCTTAATCAGTAAGGGAAATACTGTAAGTATATACACACGTCTTCACCCATTTAAAATGACACCCAACCGTCATTGCCTGGATGTCATTTCTATTCTTATTAGTTTTGTCGGTTTCCGTTTTGACTCTGTGGTTTCCATGGTAGTGAGGGAGCTGGTGGTTTCGGCGGGAAAAAGCGTTGAGGTCACTCTGCCCAGCAATGCGGTGGAACTGAACGCCTATGTTGTCCCGGCAGGTACCTGCAGTATACTCCACCGTGTCATTCATTCATTTCCATTATTAAGCGCACAGCTGATGTTTAATCCTGAAACAAACGTGCTGGAGGGTTTTGTAGTCATATTGCTGGAGCAGGCAGTGTACAAATGGTTCTGGTCTCTCCTCAGGGACAAGCTATGCATTTGACTGGAACCTGATCACTCACCCCAAAGATTACAGCGGAGTAATGGAGGGCAAACGCAGCAAGACACTGAAACTCAGCGGGGTACTTATTTACATTGTCTGTTTTAATAAATGTATGTGTGTGTGTGTGAGTGAGAGATTAATGATGCACTCTTGGGCTTAAGTGATTATGAAACGATTACTTAACAGAATATGAATCACAAATGATAATCAAATAATGGCTTTAAGGTGGAGTCAGTAAGTTAAGCTAATACACCTTTTGTCAAATTCAACAAATAGCCTGTCTCCCTGTTCCAACACACCTGATTCAAATGAATGTGTAATTATAACGAGCTATTCACTTGAATCAGGTATGATGGAGCAGGGAGACATCTCAAACATGCAGGGCAGTGGCCCTCCAGGACCAGGACCAGGGTTGGGGACCCCTGTTTTAAATGGATGTATCATATTATTATATCCACTGTTTACAAAATATGAATGCCTGCCTTTAGGTGTGTGTGTGTGTGTGTGTGTGTGTGTGTGTATAATCAAATATATATTGAAGAATAGCAGTGATGTTTCACACACACACACACACACACCATTATGGTCATTTGTTTCATGATTGTTTTTCTGGTCCTCTTTTACCCAGCTGACTGTGGGTCTGTATGAGTTTAAGGTGACAGTGGATGGCAATGGGGCACACGGAGAAGGCTATGTCAACGTTACTGTCAAACCAGGTGCAATATTCACAACAATTCTTAACGGTGATCATGTACAGATTCTTCTGTAAGCAGCAAATAACCTGATACTGTAAATGTTACGTTACTGTTTCTTTGTTGTTTGTTCACAAAGTATTTCATTTATCATCTTCTAAACGTGAAGTACAGCTCACTGAGTTGATGTTTTGTTTTTTTTCCCCCCCCACCTGACAGAGCCACGGGTAAACAAGCCTCCTGTCGCTGTGGTTTCACCAAAATACCAGGACATTTCCTTGCCAACCAGTTCCACGGTGATCGATGGCAGCCGTGAGTCTACCCTACCCACATGCACACTCATAAATATACATGTCCTGTTAACACATTAAAGGTGCAGTCGGCTATTGCAAGCTAATTGTAAGATAATACACCTTTTTGTCAAGTTCACCAAACAGCTCCTCGTATTTTGCTAGCCTACCGTTCTGTGTGTGCTGAGAAGACGATACGTCTACACAGCCCTGACTCCGTAAATAGGAACATAAAATGGCGAACACCGCTCACAACAACAACACCTTAGTATTACGCTTTGCTTCACAATGCCTTTCAAAGTGTGGGGCGGGACACGTGGGGGAGATCATTTTGATATGAGCTCAAAGTTAGCAAGCGTTCCTTGAGAATAGCTAAACCTGCCTGTTAAAAATAATTAGCCCAAATGAATGCCTCCACCCTCAGAGAGCACAGATGATGACAAGATAGTGACGTGGCACTGGGAGGAGGTCAAGGGACCCCTGAGAGAGGTGAAGGTCTCTGCTGACACCCCTATCCTCACCCTGAACAATCTGGTGCCTGGGAACTACACCTTCAGGTACAGGCCCAACCAACATGTGAGATCAAAACCTTCCCATGATATTGATTGAAGTTTTTAAAAAAAAAATTAGTAAAAGTTTAAATAATAAAGCAAATTTGTATATATATATTTCCCCCGCCTCCCAAATATATATATTTTTCTCAAATACATTTTGTTTTATTTTTATTATTTATCTTTTTTTCCCCGCTAAGGACAAATTGTGCAAATGTTGTATAAAACAGTAACCTAACATCATGTCAACATTATGTTATTGTGGATCAATGTGTTTCAAAGCCACCCCCGATGAATAAATAGCAAATATGCAATGTCATCTTTTTGGGTTTTAGTTTGGTTGTGACCGACTCAGACGGAGCACAGAACTCGACCCAGGCAAAACTGTCTGTCAGTAAGGCCATGGACTACAAGCCTGTGGCAAATGCCGGCCCCAATCAGGTCAGCAGTCTTTGAATTATGTTCTTGCCTTCTTGAAGTAAATGGACCACATTCACGTCGCTTTTCTAACCTTCCAGTCACTCAAAACTCAAACACGACTGCCTCACAGTCACACACCAATGATGGTGTCAGCCATTCAATGAGTCTAAACGATTATTATTCATTATTTATTTTGTCGTTTTTAAATGTCCTATCTTCACTGTATGTCTTACTATTCTGGTATTCCACCTTCAATGTGTGTTTTTCTGGGAATATTTTCTTTCTCCCTCATCCTCTCCATTTGCTGGGAGCTGCTCATCTGGCCAGACTATTTTGGGCGTAGCCCTTTTTGCTCCTACATGCCAAAGTGGCTTTGGATCAACTTATCTGCTAAATTATTGCATTGTAATTCGAGTTGAGTGACTCTAAAGGCTCATTGGTCGCCGTGTATTTTATTTCTAGCCCATGTTTTGTTGTTGTTTTCTGTATTTGAACACACGCTGTCTGGGAACAATCTCACCAACCAGGTCATCACGTTACCACACAACTCCATCACTCTGTATGGCAACCAAAGCACGGATGACCACGAGCCACTGGCCTACGAGTGGTCCCTGAGCCCGGAGAGCAAGGGCAAGGTGGTGGAGATGCAGGTGAGACGGGAGGGCTGTTACAACACACTGCCAGCATGTGGCGCAATTGACCACAATCAATCAATACTGCATCTCCTCCTATTTTGCTATTTTACCATTATAGTCTGGTACTTGTACAGTAACCTGACACCAGGTATCTGTGTCTGTTAAAACACCAGATATCTGGGGAACCGTCCAGAGAAGCTGGGGAAAAAAATACTTTCCATGTGATTGGACGAACCTGTGAACCAGCAGTCTGTTGTTATCCACTCATTCAGTATAAACGTCGGAAGAACAGTGAAAACATGTTTTCCATTGAGAAAAGCCTTTGCTCTTCTAATAAATACTAATAAAGCCTCTAGGCGTTTTCGAATCAAGTTGTTTTCAAGCGGCCTACGTCACACCTAAACCACGGCCGTAGCTAAACTACGACGCTGATTATCCACACACTGGGTTTACCGACCCGAATCACAACGATTTCCAAGCTCTCCAGACTGATTCTCGCATCGAAAGCCCCGCCTCCGTAAATAGGAACAAAAACCAATTGGTGAACACCGCTCACAACAACAATGTTGCCGTTTCTATGTGCTCACGTGTTTCTATGAGCGTCTGAGGCAGTTTGATTCGTGTTTGGATCTGAGCTCGAAGCTAGCAAGAGTTCTGGGGGATGACAGACCGTGCCTTTTTTTTTTTTTTTTTTTGTGCAGGGTGTGCGGACCCCCACCCTGCAGCTCTCTGCCATGCAGGAGGGCGACTACACCTTCCAGCTGACCGTGACGGACTCTGCAGGGCAGCAGAACACGGCCCAGGTCACCGTCATCGTACAGCCAGGTAAAACTGTCAGCTCTCCAAGCAGAGGTGTAGCGTAATGACAGCTTGTTGCTGAGTCATGATGTGGCAGTTAACCAACCGTGTTTCTCCTTGTCATATAGCGTAATAAAAATAGCAGCACGGTATGGTGCTTGGGCCTACACTCTATGCCATTGCCATTGCTATGCCTGTATGTTGTGTAGTTCACTTTTCATCTGCTTATCTGTCTGATTCCACAGAAAACAACAAGCCTCCTCTCGCGGACGCAGGGCCAGAGAAGGAGCTGACTCTGCCAGTGGACCGCACCACGCTCGATGGCAGCAAGAGCAGTGACGACCAGAAGATAGAGACGTACCACTGGAAACAGACCAGGTCAGTACCAGTTCAGACCAGTACGTCTACACTGAAATTCCATTATTTTAACAGTACTTCATTAAAGCTGCTTTAGGTAGGATTTTAGAGGTATAATGTGTGTCCTTTTAAAAATGCCAGCAGGTTTGTCAACGGCACTAATTGGGGCTACAGATTAGGGAAGGGGGGGGGGGGTGCTTCTTTTCAGCAGCATTAACGCTCAAAAGAAGTTTTGAAAAGCCGACATCTTATTTTCTTCCAGCAGACTTTGCATATTCCCCTGCTTTTTAATGCTGCATATGCGGGAGTTATTGCAATGCGTAGCTGTATCCATAGCGGCAGAGAGACATCTGTTCACTTATTAACTTTGTGTTTTTAAAAGCTGCCGCATTCTTTTGGGCGATTAATACAAATAGCTGAATTGAAAGATATTCCCTGTGTCTATCTCTCCACCAGGGGTCCCGATGGTGTGAAGATCGAAAATGCAGACACTGCTGTAGCCACGGTGACGGGTCTCCAGGTGGGCACGTACGTGTTTACCCTGACTGTATCAGATGAGAGGAATCTGGAGAGCACCGACATGGTCACGGTTATCGTCCGAGAAGGTGTGTGTGTGTGTGTGTGTTCTGTGCACTTGTGCAACATTTGACAATATTCAAAATGTGCATTCATAATACAGACTTTTATTGGTACCATAAAGTGATAAATCAATTGCTCCGGGCACTGTAGGATTTGTGATGCATCGCTACTACTTGGACAGATTGTTTAACACCGTTACAAATGGAAATGTGTATTATAATCCGTAGAAAGGTAAAGTTATCACTGCGTTGACCTGTAGTGCTGCCACTATCCTCTAAGAACATTGTTGTCCTGTCTCCATGCAGAACAAGACCAGCCCCCTATGGCTCGTGTGTTGCCTAGCAGCCCTATATCCCTGCCCCTGAGAACGGCCTTCCTGGACGGGTCTCGCTCCACAGACGACAAGGGCGTGGCCAGTTACCTGTGGACCAGGGACGACCGTAGCCCCGCAGCTGGGGTGAGACCGCAGGACCTCCAGCTTAGGCTTTCACTGGAACTGAACGCGAAGCGTTTTTAGTTTGTTGCAGTTGAACTCTTTAGGCTTCATATTAGGCTTCATATTAAGATTTCTGGATGTTTCTATAACATAACATCGATGTGATGTGGCGCTACCTGGTGTTAACAATATATTTCGAAAAAAAATATATCAAAAGAAGTCACAAAGCAAAAGGTGAAATCTTCCCCTAGGCCTTCTTAAGGCCGACACCCAGTGACAGTACGCGTCAAGAAATGCCAGAGTTTTAGAACCATTTATTTTTAACGGCAGCGTCTGACGGGCGTCGACGCCAAGGTTTAGAAGGCGGTTCTATTTCTTGGGCGTCGTCAAGTCATAAATCAAGCCAGATTGAATGTCTGCAGAGTTCTGTCTCCGTCAATTTGACTCTACCTTTCAAACGTTGCATTTCTTGACGCATCGCCGAACGACGCGGCCACTGGGCCTAAGAAAATGCACGCGTGGTTTGTTTACTGTTCTGTTCTCATAGTTGCCTCAAAACAAGACTCATCGTTTCCGCGACTCACATGAGGTGGGCGGGAGGGTGCGGGACCATGGGTGTATTATAAGAACTGGATACGGTACTTTAGAATGGCGCCCGTTCATTTCAACTGAAACTGCCCAAAAGCGCATAGTACGGCAATACGGGTGGAGCAGTAATCTAGTTTTTAAAGGCGGACGTCATAGCAGTCATGCACGTTTGTTTTCAACGGTCGCTTACGCGTGTTCACATCACAGCGCTGAGCACTAGCATTCGACCTGAACGAGCCTTACAATTTACAGACCAGCTGTGGACCAGCTGTGGTCTAGTACCGCCATACTGTGAGAAGCCCTTAACACTTTACGATGCGCTCCCACAGGATGTGCTGAACAACTCTGACCACCAGTCGGTGCTGTTTCTGGGCAACCTCGTAGAGGGAAACTACAGCTTCACCCTGACTGTGACTGACATCAAGGGCCAGACCAGTACGGACAGAGGCTTGCTGGAGGTCAAGCCAGGTGCACTAAACACACGCACACGCACACGCACACACAGTCAGATTGGTCTGCATTGAAGCGACGGACTGTTCCATTTGTGCACTGGAAACTGTGAATGGAAAATGTAAATTGTTGCATCAGTCAGCAACTGCATTGCAGGAAATATAGATCATAGATCAAATATAGATCATAGATCAATATACATCATATACAAGTTGGGTTACAAAATGAAGTGCAATAATATGAAAGTAAATGTAAACACATACTAGGATTACTACACTTTAATTTGGTGGTTAACCCCGGGTATAATTAACCCACTGCTAACATTTATGCTAATTACAGTGGTAGACAATGTCATCATGGGGGCGCTGTTCTCCACTTTGTGAAGACACAGCAACACGATGAGCAGTTAACCACCACCAATGGGTTTCCTGTAACCTCCGTATAACCGCCCCTTCCTCCCACAGACGCTTTGCAGCGAGATCTGGTGGAGCTGGTGCTAGAGGTCTCCGTATCCCAGGTGACCCACCGCCAGCGTGACATGCTGGTACGCCAGGTGGGCGTGCTGCTGGGCGTGCTCGACAGCGACATCGTCGTGCGTGAGATCGGCGCCTTCAACGAACACAGGTGAGGTGCTCACCACAGGACACGCTACTTCTGCGTTCAACTGGCCGATGGCTTCTGTTGATGTGGACCCGTCTGTGAAAGCATGCTATTGTGGGTCGTTATCTTAAAGCAGCTGTGTTCTCTCCTGGATTTGGGTCCGTAGTCGCCCCCCTGTGGTTCAAACCGGCATTGTTTTAGTTTGAAACCCAAAAGATGCATGCACATAGCCGTGCAAAATAATGAATGCTGGACTATTCTCCCTAGTCCTCCCTCTACAGAACCCCCAGCCTCTACCCCTCCCCCACATCGGGAACAGTTTGAATAGAGTTTGGGGGGCACTATTTTAAATGTTAGAGATAGGAAAGAGGTTACAAGGTGCAGAAATATTCCCAATATATTGCAGAGGGATATATTTAATATACATCAACCAAATAAATAATACAAAATAAATAAGTGTGTTAACATTGTGACAAAAAAACTCTACATGCAAAGAGCTCAGGGCTGAATGGGCGTGTTCGTAATGTCCCCCCATATCCCCCCCTCCCCCTTTCAACTATAAGCTATTGCACAACATTCTTAAGTGTTGCAACTTACTCTAGCTAGCTGCAATGGCCGTCTTTCAGCAGGTGCGATTGGCTCAGTAAAATTATGTATTTATGAACAGTCAGAAGACAGAAGCACCTGAAGAAACTGCCAAATATCCATGTATGATCCAAGTTGTGTCACTGGTTAGTTCAGAGTATCTTTCAGTTAGTAAAAATGTACTACAGAAGCTGCAGTAGGCAGTCAGACTCAAACGCAAATGATTTATTTTTATAGTCCAGGAGCGGCATGACGTCCCCACGCTCGCGTTAACTCCACCCAGAAAATCGCCGGACAGACAGAAAGTGAAATAAATATAGGGAATATTTTGCGATTCAAATGGAAGTTGATTTTTTTGTATGTGTTTAAATTAAGCCTCTACATACTTTAATGACATGCTAAGACTAAAATGACTGATTTCCCTTGACTATCCCTTTAATTGTATTGTATTTGCATTGTATTATGCCGGAGGTAAAATTAGGTGTATTAGTGTGACTCATTAGTAGTGACTCATTTAATAGTAAGAGACACTTAATGTGGTCAAGTATGCTGGCATATTGCTGGAAGGTTCTTAAAATAGCCTCCTCCTGCCATATTTTGCTTGTTTCCAAGAATAGATAGTATAGCAAATAAAAAAATGGCAATGCAATTCTTTTTATTTTTTTATCAACACATTTACATTATTACACTTAAATTTTTTTGTTTTTAATTTAATTTAATTTTTTTTATTCAATCTTTTTCTGTTCTTCTTCATTAGTACCCGCGTGGTCTTCTTAGTCTCCGGCGGCCCAGGGCGCCCTCCTCTGTCTGGTCGGAGCGTTGCAACGGGGCTCCGCAACAAGCTTCGCAAAGAGAAGAATGAGTTCCTCATCTTCAAGGCATGGCGGGTGGATACAGTCAGTGAGTATCGGAAAGAGGAAGCGGGCAAAGAATATCACGTAAAAGAGGAAGGGCGCTATGTGTTTAGCACCATGGACGTCTGCTAATTAGGACGCGGTTCATGAGTTTCATGAGGCGATTTGTGAGTTCAATCGGAGTTCTATCTGATTGATCGCTTTCAGAAGCATCCTAGAAGCGTCTTTCGTCAAAAGTAGAACTGCCGCCTGTTTCTTAGCAGAGAGACGGCCCTGGGACGCTTTGGTGGTTCAGTTGCATTGACAAGAGCTCTGTGACGGAGCCGCAGCCCGACAGAGACGCGCCCGGTGGAAGTTGGGGGTTAAAGAACCCTTCCAATAAAAATACAGAGAGAGTTTTCCGACCAAAGGCACTTTCTGTCAGCAGCAGGCAGCTGAACTACTCACCTGGCTGAAGCTTTGCAGTTGACTTCCAAGATGATGTGCACAGCTCAGCAAAATGTAGCGGGCATAGCAAAAATACAGTAGTACATTGTACCTCTGTTTTATTTTGTATTATGTGGTTGCATTTTCTTAATACATACAGCCACCATAAACTTAAGTTTAAACAAGAAATATCAGTGCATTTTAGAAATTAAATGATTTAAGATTATGCAAATGCTGAAAATGAATCTGGTATGCTTACCATAACCTGTCCTTAACAGTATGCCAGCTAAACTGCTCCAATCACGGAGACTGTGACTCGTTTACGCGACGCTGTGTCTGCCAACCGTTCTGGATGGAGAACTTCATCACAACACAGCTCTGGGATGCAGAGAGCAACTGTGGTGAGATAATATCTTCGTTTCACTGTTGTCAACTTTACGTCCATGGATGGCCACGCACGTTATTGCTGGAAATGAATCCTCTTAAATCTGAGATGTTTGTGGAATACGTTTGGCGGGGAAGTTAGATCACTCACTCGCAACGTGAATTAATGTCTTTAGTGATTCATTTGACGGCTAATCACACAATGTAGATTCACTGAGCTTCTCAGCTCGTAGAAACTGCCAACATGTTATATTTCTTAATGTTATCTAAACCTAATATTTTGTTTACTTTTGTTTTCAGAGTGGAGCGTCCTCTACGTCACAATAGCGTCCTTCGTGATTGTGGTTGCTATAGCGACATTGGTATGGGGAATGGTGTGCTTCTGCCGTAGGTGTGTGGGGTATACATTTATACGTTGCAATATGTACTTATTATATATTATGGGATTTACTGTGTGGAATACGAATACACTTCTATGCAGATACGATGACATTACAGCATATCGTGTCTCTTTGTTGCGTTCGTGCCTAGCAGGCGCAAAAGCAGAGTACGCAGGAGCAAAAGTCGCTACAAAATGCTGGAGGCTGACGAGAAGGAGTGGAGTATGGAATTACAGCCATCCAGAACAGGTGAGAAAGCACCGCGGAGTACCTTAATAAAACTGCATATGAGACGTTTAGTGGTAATGGGTGCTAATGTCCCACCACGTTTATAGCGCTTACCCATTCTTTCTCGTCCCAGCGCGAATGAAGGCCTCCCCCGCCCCCTCCTCCTCGGCGCTCATGCACTCAGACTCTGACCTGGAGAGCGAAGACGGCCAGTGCCGGCCCCCATGGACGGAGCGCGGGCAGCTCCTGCGGCCCCAAAACGGCTCCCTGCGTAACGGCCAGGGCCCGTCGCGAAGCAAGACCCAGCGGGAGGAGTTACTTTAGCAACTGGAGACACGGCGATGATGTCGGGTCATGCGTGGTATCGCCCTACCTCTTGACTCTCTTCCACCCGCCCCGCCCCGCACTCTCTCCACAACACTCTTGTTTGTCAACACACAAACCTCACATCTCATCATCTGTAAATGATTGTTAGTTTAAAGGAGATTGGGACGGGGTGGACAATATAACATGCTGGGTTCATGTTGAAGCCACTTGAGCAGTGATAAAACACACCAGTGTTTTGCCTGCGCCCACACTGAGCCAACATTGAAGGAAGAGAAAATAAGACTAACATTTTCAGGGAATACGGTGTAATGGATGTGAAATTAAACTATATGAGATGCTTAGAATGTACTAGAACCCCACTCACTGTTGTAAGACATTTCTCAGAAACTGCAGGAGAAACTACTAACCTGTTTTACACTGTTTTGGGGGGTGCAGTAAAGTGAGCTTTGTTTTGAATAGATGCTACTTTCCCACACTGGATCCTTGAGACATTAGACTCAAACATTTTCAAACGCCTCTGAAACATACTTAGCAAGCACTGCCAAGTAAAAGTAACTAACTGTGAACTTCGCCTATATGTTTGTGATTACCGCTGGCAAAGTGATAAAAATAACCAAAACCTAACTAATGAAGTGTGGGGTAAATGTACGGGCATGGTGAGTGACCAAGCCTTTTGTGGTTTCGATATACTTGCATAAGGCAATGATAGTCTGCCTGTTTGTGATGTGTGTAAGCGAGTGCCTGAAACGGCGTGTTTTCCAGACCATTGTGCCAAATGGTGGATTTTTATTTTATACACACACTTACACACTTAAGACCTTTATGATACATTTAATGCGTCTGAATCCACCTATATCAGAGGAGTCCCTTCATACCAAAACTGCTGTCAGTCATGTTGGACAGTGGATTTTCTTTTTCCATGTGTTACCGAACTGATACACACTGAAGAGCATGTGACTACTTATTTTTTCTCCCATTCTGTTTCTTAACAATATTTAGTATATAATGAAGATATTGCACTTTGATTTCAGGCACCACTGTGTGACTGACTGTCTCTGGTTAGCCCCAATTTACTCCCATTGTTTTTAAATCCAATGTGTCACATTTCCCTCTTCTTTTTGCCAAGTGGTGAGGAAGAATATGAAGTGATGTGTGTGGAGTCCAGAGGAGTCCACTTAACAAAACTAAAATGCAATTATGAAGATGTTGTCGATCCATCACTTGTGTAATGCTGGTGTAAGCATTAAATGGTTACTGAAATAGCATAGGTTCCATGATGAAAATTAAGTCATAAATAACTTTCTTATTATATATTCTATTTTAAAAAAGACTTAAATGTTTTGGGGGGGTTCCTACTTGTTCTTTGAGAAATGCTCCTTCATTCTAATGTTTCATCACTTCTGATAGTAGGGATGGTGGAACTTTTCTCAGACGGATAATGTCAATGGACGCTAGAGAACATTTAGCCAAATATCCCTCTCTAGGGCTTCCTACTGGGTTTTTTGTTTCCCCCACCCCCCATCCCACCCCACCCCTACCCCCACCCCCTCGTCACCTTTTTTTTCTGCTTGCTTAATGGGCACGCACACTTGATCTGTTACAAGTTCACTGTGAATTAAGCAATCACATCATGGAGGATCATGGGGCTATTTTGCACTATGCCGTCATCTCATATTGGCCTCTATTGCACTAAATCTGTATGTAATGTACCACGTGCACACGAGGCATAGGTATTGTATAATAAAAGTGTCTGCTGAATTTATATTGTGAACTGTGATCTAGTTTTCCTTCTATTTGAAGCGTCTTCTTCAAATGGCATCATTTTTGAGAGACTATGTTTCTATGAGCAGGTTTTGGGTTGATTCACTTATGTTTCTACCATTGAGACTTTTTAAAATATTCGTATACAAAGGTTTTTTTCTATCATATTTCAAAATTAACAATTAAACGGTAGACTTAGAATATATAATTGTTCAACTTGTCAATAGTGGATGGGAGTTTGTTCAATAATGTTTGTAGGCCTATGTTTCAACTGAAGATTCGAAAGTGAATTAACCCCATTACTACTGGAGTGCAATGTGAAGGTATCGAAGGACCCCCCCAAAAATCAATGGATTTTCATACACTATTATACGATATTATAATTTATTTAAATATAAAGCTTTTAGTGAAGCATTTACCTGCCTCTTGTGTTCCCAAACCTGATGCAACTGGATAATATGTAAATTAAAGTACATTTGTATTTAATCCCTGTGTGCGTGTGACATTTAACATTCCCTGTCAAGGCGACCTCAGTCTTCGTATGTTTTTTGCATGAGGTTGTTTGCAATGGTTAAAACTAATTCATTTGTTGCACTTGGGGTGCGTGTGTATGTGTGTAAACATGCATTATACTTTTTTTTATGGCAAAAAATAATATAAATCCTACATGGCGGTTAGAGTAGTCAGTGTTCATCTGCCTCTACAAACATGTATGCAAATCTATGTTCCAACTGAATTATTTGCATTAGTTAGTTTACAAGACAGTTTTAAACTTGTATAATGTGACTTCTTCCACCACCATCTCAGACGGTGAATACAAGTTGAGATGTGCACTGCAAAATATAATAATGTAATCTTGCTTGAGCTGCGTCTGCATGTTAATCTATCTGGCAGTATTTTATCACTACAAATAGAATGATGCGATAAGATAGTATTGCTTTTTATTTTGACATTCGAAGGGGAGAGTCGATTAAACAAATTTGCCTAATTGTGTAGCACATACGTATTAGTCTGCAGAGATAACCCGCTTAAACGCACCACAGCGACAACAGATCGACAAAAGGGGAAGTTTGTTCATCTTTTTGTCACTATTTCACACGTTGCACTCTGCCACCTCTCCTTATATGGGAAAGGAATGGGTTGAAACGCCGCGCGGTGACAGCTGGGAACTTCACCGAGTCCAGGAAGAAAAGCGAAGCCAGCCTGCAGCCTCCTCCTGCCCCGCACAGCTCCGCACAAAACGCACGGCGATTCAATAACAAAGCACTGCTTGGGCCAGTTGAGCAGGTAAGCGCGACCGCGTCGTGTCCTACGACGTTTACCAGATCTCTCAATGCAACATAGAAGAGGTTAAAGAATTGATGAACCGGGTCGTGTACACAACAATGCATTGCCGCTCCCATTGGTACCTTACTGTACTGAATCGTTCAGAAAAAAAAAATTCTAATGGGTATGATGCTAGCCGGGCTAACGCTAGCTGTTGTACGCTGAAAGTCACTCAGGCCCGTTACTAATAGCAAGTGTTTTTCGTAAAGAAAACACAAGGGGACCTGCTGTTTATGGAAAGTTAGTTTTTTTGCAGACCCGTGCAACATGTCTATAGGGAGGGGTAGGTTACTGTACTCCAAAATACAGGAAATGCCGAAACATACAGCAGAAGTGTAATGGCGAAATATGTTCACGTACCGTCGTATTAAAGGCTGAGATAATGTTTTACTAAACGCTTTAAAACGAATTAATATATGTATTAGTATTATCGTGTATGTTTTATTTGTGTTAAATTGCCTGTGTACTTGATTTGCACCTGCTGAAAAAAGAAAGAAGGACCTAATTCGGCGGGGAGTCACTTCTGGGTTACACACCAAGGAAGGACAGACCATTGCAAGGTTTTGAATCGTTATTTCGTGTATAATTCACAACTCTTTATACTGGTATAGTAACCAACTCTGTTTTCATATGGACGCGTTGTCTGTTATGTTACATTTCTCTTGGTATTGTGGGTTCTGCTAGCTTTACTACGTTTAAGCCATATAGCCTACCCGGTACCGGTACTTGGCAGACTCCCCAATCGCATTATCCCGAGTGAGATTTGCTGACCGTGACGTGAGGCACACCTTGGAAGTTTCAACAACTCCCGTCATCTGTACTCATTTGGCCTACTTCTCGGTCTGTGTACCGTAGCAGGAGTGTCCTCCTTTCTATCTTTTTTTTGTTTTTTTGTTAAAAGAACATTGCTGCAGACTGCGGCTTTCTTGTCGACCCTGCAAAACCTACTGACAGAGTTTGGTATTTCCAGGCCCTAATACACTGATGTAGGATACCATCTGGGTGCTGTCTAGTCAACCATTGTTTCTGTTGTGCAACCTACAGCAAATATATGTATTGATCTCTTTTGTAAGGTAGTTGGTCTTTAAACTGACTTTGGAGAAGATTGATTGTGGCACCTATAGTACAACAAATAACCTAGTGCCATATGCTCTTAGGGCGTGACCCACCCTTTCTCAGTTGCAGATTGACTCATACCTTACCTGTGGCTACAAGGAATTAGCCATGTTGAACTCTGCAGGCATATGCCTAGACAAACTGTTACAAAAGTAATTGTAAGCAAAGGAGATTATAACACATTGACATAACAGTATTTGAGGTAATCAGAAATAATGCAGCTTTTTAATGGATAGTTCTAAATAAGATAGGCTACATATTAGCTATGCTTTGTCCCCCATCTCCAAATACTACTAGTTATTTACCAGGATTATTCCTACTTTAGTAACTTCAGCTTACTCTGTTATCAGTAAGTAACAATTTAACAGTTTTTCATTACTTGATTTGTATTGGTACTTTAAGGGTCTCTTTTGTGAAAGGAGGCTTTTGGAGCGTGTGTTTCTACCTGGACTGCTGGTCATTAATGAGAGTAGATATTTCTGTCTCCATTCAACCTCAAACAGGGGAAAGTATATAATGCCGGAGGCAGTCTTTCTCACGCAGTTGAATCAAGTGTTGGGTTACAGCTCGCGCAATGTAATGTTGGCCTTCTCATCGTGGTTTGTTTATAATATTGTACTGCAAGATAGATAATATTCACTTAAGTGATCTAATATTGGAGCTGTAGATCAATGGAATGTTATCACAAATATAGGTATCCCTGTTTGCACACAGGTTTTCTACAGACTAGTCAGTTACTCGTGAGTCAGCAGTAGTCATCTGGTTTTCGGTATGTGTGGGCTAGCCCAAGGAGTGCGGTTCTAGCTTCATTAAGGGGTGTTTGTTCTACATTCAGATGAGATTGGGAAATGGATGTATTGTCTAACAGAGATAGAGAAACCCTGCAGTGTCTCTGCATGTCTGCGCTTGTTTCTGTGTTCCTTCTGTTGCACACTTATGTTCTGCCCCAGTTGATTTTATATGTACGGATTTGTGAACTAAATGAGTTTGAATTTCACGCATGTTCTGCATTGATGTTTTGACTGTTTTAAATGTTTTCCATTTGATTAGCCCAGAGCCCTTGTAAAATTAAGCAATTCTTTTTAATTTAATTGTAAATTGATCATTTTCTAGGCCAGCAAACTTTGGTAGAAAGGTTTAATCTCAATCAGACTTATCCTGGTTAAATAAAGGTGTAGGTGGTGGGGGCTGCTGCCTTGTAGGCCAATTAGCTGGTGGTCATAAATCTGTACTTCGTCTAATCCCAGCGGTCTGTCTACCTCCTCCAGAGATGGCAGAGTTGGCGAGTCTGGTGCAGCGGCTGGAGATAGCAGTTGGTCGTCTGGAGTCGGTGTCAGGCTCTGGTGGCAGTGCCGGGGGCTCCGCTGGTCAAGGTAGGGAGGGTGTGGGGGGCGTATAACAGTAATGTGTTGACGAGCGCATGTTGTAAGAATCCTTCCTGTCTGGCATTACACTATGTCTTCAACAGCGTAGTTGTTTGTATCGGGGTCGTGGTTCAGCTAGCCTGCTGCATTCTTTAGAGCAGTGGTCCTCCGACCCTGGTCCTGGAGGGCCGCTGCCCTGCATGTTAGATGGCTCTCCCTGCTCCAACACACCCGATTCACAGGAATGGGTCGTCAATGCAGACGCTGACCGTTCACTTGAATCAGGTGTGTTGGAACAGGGATACACCTAAAACATGCAGTGCAGGGTGTTTCTAGGACCACTGAACTTAAGTGAATAATAATAATAATAATAATATGCTCTACTTCCACCAAAATACAAATCACTCACGACCAAATGGGCAACAATCCTATCACCGGTCTTCTCACGATGGCCGTGTATCTCCTTGTTCGAGTTACCAAAACATGACTCTGTGCGACTGGGCACTTCCTCATGGGCTGTGTTCTGCTTTTTGCAGCTGTGTCTGCATACGTGGAGGCCTACGACGGCCTGATCTCCGGGCCCGTAGCGGAGTACGTCTCCCTCAGCCAGCAGATCGGCGGAGACGTCCAGAAGCACGTGAGTGAGCTGCAGGACGCCTTTAAGACACAGCGGTGATGCCGTGCTCTGTCCCTGGACGCTTTTATATAAATCCCCTCCCCGTGCGTGGTTGATTTATTTCCTCCGCTTGTCCCTCCTCTCGCAGGCGGACATGATGAAGCAGGCGTTCTCCGCTCAGAGACAGCTTCTCGTCACGGCCTCCGGCTCCCAGAAGCCTTCTGATGTGAGTGATGGCCTTGTCTCACGGCCACACTATTACTCATAATGGAGACATTTGCCAAAGCAGCAAAAAAAAGTGTTTAATGGATAGATTACTTTAGCTGTCAGGGCAGCAGTGTGATCCACTTGGTTGTGTCTGAAACTCTTTAGTGTTTGCTGGTTGAAAATGCAGAAAAATGCATTTTAAAAGTGCACATACTTTGGCCCATGGGCCCTTGTTTTAAAGTGACTTAGACGCTCCACCACTAGATGTCACACATGTTAGAAAAGCTCTATAAACGCATAATGTGAGGCAATGGGGGTTTAACTTTTATTTTGTTCCTAACATTTTAATCCACTGTATTTCGTTATCGGGCAGAGGAACCGTGTATTTGCCCTTTATTTTGATCAAAGGCTTGTAAATAAGTGATTAGTGGCATCTCTCATGTATTTGCCTTTTTCAAAATGAGCATTTAACCCAGAAACTAAATATTGAGAATTGCAGAGTTGCAAATTAGATCAGATCATCTGACCTCTCCTTGTCTGCAGACATCCCTGACCGGCCTGCTGAAGCCCGTGTCCCAGATCATCCTGCAGGTCCAGACGTTCCGCGAGCAGAACCGCTCCTCCGTCTTCTTCAACCACCTCTCGGCCGTGAGCGAGAGCGTGCCCGCTCTGGGCTGGGTCGCTATGGTGAGGTGGAATCGCAGCAATTAGGATTACTTTTTGTCTGGGCGTTTTTTGTGTTCAGCCTGATTTGTACTTCGATGTCAAATGGGGCTGCGTAGGGCCCGCGGATCCCGCAAAGAGCTGCACAGGCCCTCAGGGCCAGGCTGCGTATGCCGCGTGCACTGGCTCTGAAATCAAAAGGCGCTTTCGTTTTCTGCAATGATTGGTTGGACGGCGAAAAGGGAGTTTTCCTGCCAGCCGTTTTCTTGCGGATGCAAGCCCGTATGCCAGAATACTTTATCAGCAATCATTATTTTATAACAACATCCTGTAGCCTATGCAGACTATTACCCTTAGACAAGAATGGTATACTTATATTTGCTGGATATAGATGTTTGTTATATGCCCTGAACATTGAACATTAACTGAGACTACACTCAGTAACTCGACTAAGGGACTTCCCTGCTGTTCGGAAATAGAAAATGCAAACAGCGTCCATCTATAAATGGACTATTTGCTATCGGCACAATGTCCTGTGGTCATTGTTGGTGTAACTAAGATTCGCTGTAAATGCATGTTTTTATATGAAACATTTACAGAGACTACGACTTCAGATCACCCACTCGACTAGGGGACTTCCCTGATGTTCTGGTACTGAAAATACAAACAGCGGCCTTCTATAATTAGACTTTTATATTGGCAACGTGTCCCATGGTCAATGTTGGTGTAACTAAGAGATTCACTGGGAAGAAGTGTACATCCGTACGTACGTTAAAAACAACATACATTTCCATATAGTGGGGCTTCACATGCTTGGTAAACCATTCTGACGCAACTAGGCTGCACAACTATAAATGCTGATCACGTCAGCGCACACGACATTAAAACACAGACCCGCTAAAGCATAAATCAGGCTTTATGTGCGTGGGTGGCTTACTGAGCACATAGTCCGCCAGAAACAAGCTAGTCTTTCATGCAACGTCATCGCTGGTGAGGGAGACAGCCACTTTGCTTGTGTTTGAGCCAACAACAAGACCCCACTGTTACTGGTAAGAGAGATGATTGACTGCAAGCGTTTTGTTGGTGGATGTTGTGTTTTCATGAGATAGGACCACTGCAAGAAAGAACCCACGCTTACTAACTCGCATCTTAGCCCAGGAACGCCTTCCTGTGTTATCGGTTGTTTTCACAAAGCGTTCTCGTAAGTTTATTATGTCAATGTTTTTCCTTTCGTCTGTGGTTCCCAGGCTCCCAAGCCAGGCCCGTTCATTAAAGAGATGCAGGACGCTGCCACATTCTACACCAACCGGGTTCTCAAGGACTACAAGGAGAAGTATGTACTTTGGATGAAAGCATCTGTTGACAGACTTGAGTGCAAATGAACAAAAGCACTTTGTGATAAAAGTGCTTGCTACTGTGATTCATGCTAGTCGCTTTGCTACGTTAGCAACGGTACCAGCGTTTTTGATGTGCAAAGAGGGCGCTGCAGTTTTGCTGACTCGGCTCTTGCGCCCCATGCAGTGGTGGGGTCTGGGGGGGTGGTTGTCTTGCACTGGTTGGCATTCAAATGAACAGCCGACAACAGCTGTGTTTCAATCAACTGAAATGTTGAATGGAAAATAACTTTTGAAACTGCTATTATCATTTGCACTTTAAACTCTTGATTAGATTCCTGTAGCTGTTGGCTCAGCACTTTATTGACATTACAGGCTACTTATTAATATAGCTTTTTCTTTTTAAATTGTTTAAAATATATCTATTATGTAATTGTTGTTCTGATTCATTGAAATTGCACCAGTAGAGTCAGTGGCAGTTTTAATCTCGTTTGCAGAGCTTACAATGACAAAGGGCATTATGTAGTCTACAGATACTGTCACACAAGGAGTATGGATGCAAATGAGGCATACCGGTAGTTTGAATAGTATGTTGTTAAAGACCGCATTGCTGTATTATGAATAATTATGTCTCAGTGAAGCAGCTGAGCGCTTTTCTTTTCTTTTTCTTCTGGGTGGGTGAAAAATGCAAATGAGCAGATTCCACAAGTGTAGTGAAAGAGCTCTTCTCTCCTGCCAGGGACAAGACTCATGTGGACTGGGTGAGGGCGTACCTCACAGTCTGGACGGAGATGCAGAGCTACATCAAACAGCACCACACCACCGGATTGACCTGGAGCAAGAGTGTAAGCTTTGGCTTGTAGGATTTTTAGAATAAGTTCTCTAAGGGAGAATTCTGAAATGCCAAACATGGCAGCTGGAGGCACATATATA
>JAODLL010004473.1:0-11099 GCA_026546735.1 Forbesichthys agassizii | reverse complement strand
CCACGGTGTTCGAGGGTTACCGCCCCTTGAGGCACCTAAGACCTTGAGACCACAGCTCTTCACCGCAGCTTCAGCAACCCCCAACCATAATTGAAACAATTTCCATGTAATTTAAACATTCCCATTTGGGATTTTTGTCCAGTGTCTCCCCAAGTCCAGAAATGTCATTGCAATAAGTAAACAAGCATGGATGGGACCCTATTTCTTATGATTTCAACCAAAATAAAGTGAACTCATTGATGCTGTCTCTGTATGCATTCAGTCTCATCCTATCCTCCCTTTTCCATTCATTCAATACGAGATTGTAGGATTGACACATATTGTGTAAAATGAGAGACACTTATTACATTGTTCAAGTTTGCATCTTATTACTGAAATATTATTTCTTGTTTTAAAAAGTGCATAGTCCCTAGAACCTGTGTGCATGCAAAGCCCATGGCTGCTGGCCAGTGGCCACTCAGAATAAGTAAATACGTAAATAACGTTTGCCCATCTTGAAAAAGAAAATGTAAATAATATGATCCCATATTAAGTTGTTTTGCAATTTCAATTTTGTTCATTCCAACAAAACCATGGTGTTGATGCAAGCATGTTATATTTCTAAAGGTCACTTGGTAGGAAAGAGAGCTGGGCCACACAGAACGGTTTCCTCTGCCTTCTTGTGTTTCTGGACATCAACCTGCAGCTTCCAGTATTTGAGGTACAGCCACATCAGGTGGCCATTTTTCCTCTTGTCCACATTTAGCAAGTCTGCACAATATTTATCATTCTTAAAAATATCCTTTAAATCTTTCTCTAGGTCCAGGTCTCCCCCTATGGGTTCTTTGACGGCTTTAAGCAGCATATCCTTCTCCATGTCCAGCCGCGCCTCTCGGGGGAGGAGGAAGGAGCAGTAAGCACTCTGTCGATCTACAAGGTGACTCTCCAGCTCCTTTAGCTTGGCAGTGGCTCGCCAGTGCCAGTCTTCCTCACGTTCCAGGGCATGCTGTAGCATAGCCCCTGCTGCACCAGACCGCAGTAGCTTCACCTTGTCCTCCTCGAAGGCCTCGCGCTCCTGGGGAGGAGTAGTGGTGTGGTGGGGAGGAGGAGGGGCAAGGGCACATATTAGGAGAGAAGATATGATGGAATTGGGGGCCGAGTAGAATAAAACGAATGCAAACCTTCTGGAGATGTTTCCTCTCCTCCATCAGCTGGTGGCTCTGTGAGGCCATGGCATCCTTGTAGCCTTTCACTCTCTGCCTCTCCTTCTCCAGCTCCAGCTCCAGCTTTGCCGCTGCCCTGCGCCCCTCCGTCAGTGTCTCCCGGTACTGCGCTTCCATTTCACATCTCACTGTGGACACATCTTTTTCGTACCGTTCCTGGACCTTATGGATCTCCCTCTGAGCATCCCTGGTCCAGATATAACCTGCAGGAAGGTGTGTGGGGTTTGAAGCTTTTTTCTAAGATTTAACACAACTATATTACACGATAATAGGGCTATTGCAGTTCTGATCATTGTTGTTTTGTTATTATATTGAGACAAAATAATTGGTAGGATGATAATTGGAGGTAGGATACACATATTGATGATTCTGAACTTGCGTGCTTCAATTTAGCTGACAGTATTCACTCTCATAGTATTTTAATTATGTTTACTATATATCATATGAATTTGCATACAGTAGATCAACCATTAGCTAAATATATATGATAGCCTCACATTCGACACATTCATAAGGACACGACTTACGGAAAGCAGCCAGTCCCAGCATGGGAACAAACAAGGCATAGTTCCACGGGTTGCCATCGCCACCAGCTGCTCCCCCTCCCCTCTGTTCTGGCTGAATGTTCCATCCTGGTGGGTCATTTAAGTTGTTCATGGAGGCTACAGTGTCTCCAACATACAAGACATACATTAGCATTACCCGCAGTGATATATTTTGAACTCCACTATTCAAATTAAGCTATGACCATTTTCATATTGGACATCTATTGTACTTTGAGTGTCTAAGTCTTTCACAGTAACATATTATAATGTATTCTCCAATCATCATCATTATTATTATTATTATGTGAATCTATTTAGGCCTGTCTGCTACCGTAATCACAATGGCAAGACGGTTAGCTTCGAGCTTGCATGCTAACATCGATTATAGCTTACAAACAGGACGTCCTTGACTTGTCGAACAAACAAGTACGTATTCCGGACAGTTCGTTTTATATATGGCATGTTCTTACCTTGGATGAAAAGTGATCTTGGAAATCAAAATATAAAATTGCTGCGCAAGTACATAAGACAACCCAAAACACCGCATACTTTTTTTTAGGGGTATTCATGTGAATCTAATATACCGTCAACATATCTTAATCCAACAATAGAGTGAAATACAAATCATTATACATTTGTAGAAATAGATGTGAGTTGTAATATGGAAGATATATATATGTAATAGTGGTTATATAGTTTAAAGTAAATTTGCAGTTTTATATACACACCGGATTGTAAAAGTGGTCCAGTCCATTTGGTTACAGTAGCCTACTACAACCTTTAGTAGACATTCTCTACTAGCCCAGTTCTCAAACTTTTTTTTATTAGCTTGTGCCACCTTTCAATTATACTACAAGCTACAACTAATCCAACCTTTTTAGTGACCAAAACCTTGGCTAATTCATATTATTTGGCTGTAATCAGATAAAAAATAAATACTGACACCATAACATCTCACTTTTATACCTAAAAATATAATAACTATTGAAAGTAAAAATCCAATATATTACCAAACTAATGAACTCTGTAATAAAATACTGAAAACCAGGCATTATATTCTATACACATATCAAGATCTTGTCAAGATCAAAATCATGCATGTTGTCGATATTCAATACATGCTGTAATCTGTCCCTAATTCTCCCTGAAGCTCTCTTGAAAAGCTTTCTATTTTCTCTGGCATTTCATTCAATTTCTGCTCATTGACCAGATATTGCCACATTAGATGGCATTTTTTTCTCTTGTCCACATTTCACATTTCTACAAAAGGCTTATCATTCTCAAAAATATATTTTAATTTTTAGGTGCAGTTATCCACAAATAGGTTATTTGATAACCTTATCAAGCATACTCCTCTCTATAAGCAAATACATTTTTTTTAGACTGAATGTAGGAAGAATAAATATCCTGACATTTCACAAGCTGAATATTTAATATACAAAATATTGTTTTCATATTAGTCCATGTTCACTGTGACAGAAATCGGTCCCTGTTCACTTTTAGAAAGTGCATGGATCACACATTTTGGTCAAATGCTTCATAGGAAAATACAAAACAAGTGAATCTTGATCATTCATTAATTTCCCTCTGAGACTTCTGGTCCTATATTTAACCTGCAGGAGAGCTGGAAATTAGACCGTTTGTTGACATTGTAGTTTACTTTACACTTTAAAGAAGTATGAATTACTATTTTTGTGCTGACTATTATGCACACACATTATGAGTCATGGAAATCAGCCAAGGGGTAAAACATACTAAATGTTTCCCTCTTGGTATACATACATTGTGGAGGTATAAATACAGTGTTATACCTCCACATTGGCCTGATAAGCAGTATACCACGTTTTATAATTTTCAACCTGTCTGTTGTTGCTGTTGTTCATTGAGGCTAAAGTATATCAAACACACAGAAACATGAATTAACACCAAGGTGCTAATATTGAAAATGGAACCTAAATCAAGTTGTTCATAGAGTCTATTTCACTTTCTCTCAGAAAAGCATGTACACACATAATAGCAACATATACAATAATAACGAACATGATACGATAATATGTCATTGGAATGCTTCCAATTCAACCTAGTGTGACCTATCTGGAATAGTTTAGGGCTGGGAACTAATGATGAAGATCATGTGATCAAAACTAAACTAATGCCACACAATTACAAAATTACCCTTTCATTACAATGAGAGAGAAGGTAATTGTATAATGCATGACACAATAAACTTAATTTAAATGACACGAAGCCTTGTGAAGAAGAATAACAAAAATCACTGCTCTCTGGCTAAAATCAGTTTCTATTTTAATATATTAAATATATATTTTATAGTACTTTGATAAGTACATTTATTATGATTTATACTTAGAAACTTGTCTGGAGCTCATCACCAGAAAAAAAGAAAATCCAAGAAAAACTGGGCCTTGGTGTCACATCCCTACCTGCAGCAGCACCCTCTGCTGGCCCTGCTGTGCAAAGGCGGTCTACGTCGCCGGTTTACTAGATACCACTGCCTGGCTCACCACTGTTAACCACCTCATTTGTTATCAGGCAGAACCCATATGTACTGCCTGCTTGTATTGTAGAGTATTGTTTGTCTGTGCCACTGCTTCTGCGGTGTGATTTCTTTGTAAATGAAACCGTCTCTAACTTTTATCTCTGCGACTGGTTTCTGCCACCTCCACTACTCTGCGACACTTGGCTTGTGTAACCTGTTGGGCCGTGAGTAATATAGACGGCCGTATCAGAGTAGGCATTCTCTATGACTGCCAGCACAGGGTTCATCCAAACACGTGTGTACGGGCCTAGCACGCTGTTGGCTAACCTGGTGGACATACAGGAATGTCTGACTCCGCAAGTTGTCCCAGCTTTTATAGGGCAACAGCTATTTTACTCATGGTGGCTCTGTGAAACCCCTCTGCAGGTTGTCCCAGCTTTTATAGGGCAACAGCTATTTTACTCATGGTGGCTCTGTGAAACCCCCCCGAGCTCCAGCAGATTATCCAAAAGAACACTGTGTTCACCCAAAGGATGTGCAGCGAGAGGTAAAAAGCTATTTGCAAGCTGCGTTCAACAGAGCAGTAATGGCTGCTTTGCCTGATGTTGCTGTGAGGTCTCCTCTAGGGAGACTGCTGTGTAGGAGCAGAGGATGTCATCTTATGAGCAGAATGCTGAGGTGAAGGAGCAACCAGATGTGGCGGAGCAGGAGAATCAAGACGAGGAGACCAAGCTCGGCCCTGGTGTCTGAATCTGGGGGTCATCATGATTCCTGCTTGGGGCCATGCTTCACACAGAGCTACAGAAGACTAACAACCAAAATACTATTGTTGTTATCCATTCCCTAAATCTAATATATAATAATAATAATAATAATAATAATAATATAAACTGCATTAATAGCTGTAAATAATTGTTATACTGTATAACAGTATACTAATGCCACATTATATTAAAAGTGCATTTAAGGAAATGTGCTAACCTGTTGCTGTCTTTAATTAGCCTAAACCTTCACCTAACGATTATCACACAAGCAGATCATCTTTATTTTGTAACTGATAAATGCTGCACATGTACAGTAGGGTATACATGGGTTATATATTCACTGTATATTTATATATAGCCTAGTTGTATTTGTAATATAGATGTCAGCGGTTTACAAGTAAATGCGGTATTAGTGTTAATCAAGTGCACTTAGCTAGCCTGGTGATACCATCCTGATCGTATAGCTATAGCTTGATTTTGAAAACATACAGAAGCTGGCAAGATGTAATTTATGGTATAGCATTCAGTCTATAAGAAAACCTGAGGCAATATGTTTGCATATACATTTACTTGTGAAACAGTCACTGATGTAGATTGAAGGTGTGAGACTAGTTCTTCTAATAATTACCACAAGAGGGCAGACACAGTCTACAGTACATATGCGTTGATACACTTAATAGAACCTACTGCATTTAGCTTAATTTTAGTTTCAAACTTAGAAGTAATGTAGCATTATCTTGAATTAACCTCTTACTAGGGCAAGAATATACAATAACAAGTATATATAGGTTATAGCGACGGTCCTGCTGCAGACAAATAATCCAGTACCAATACAGCCCCTTTCCCTTTTTATTAATGTGTTATGCTGCTTTTAAACTAATGCTGATATTTAGAGATCATACACAGTATGTCTGGGATGAGATTACAGTACAAACATTTCTGGCAATGTATGCTGCTTGGGATTTTGTAACACTGCAGTGTTGCAGCACTTCATAAGCCGTGATGCAACAAAGACACTTTTATTGACATTGGGTAATGGATATTCATTTTTATGAATAAGACTCAGGCCTGCAGAACAAAACAAACAACATCAGACTGTATTCCTCTGGGACTGCTGACTAAAACATTTGACAGTGAAGGGAGGAAAAACAAATCCTTCATTTTTATTGTTTTCAGAAACAATGGACTATGCAAGAAGTTGGGTGGTGTCTTAATAACTCCATATGTATTTGGCAGGCTGCTTAATTGTCTCACATACTGTACTTACTATACAGGAAAGGCAGGATACAGTAGACGTGAGATGTTTGCAGCATCCTGCAAAAATAGCATTGCAAGTTAGTAAATACGGTGTGCCTGTGTTAACTGAGACTGTTCTTCTCAGTGTGACAGAATACCTTCACACTGCCAGAGCCTCCTCACGCCTCATCCATTAGATCTGTCTGCAGCTTTAACCACAGTAAAAATTCTTTTGACTCTCACAACCTCCCAGCAATGGACCGCCCTCAAGTGGACCTTTCCATCAACCTCCAGAACACTGCCTCCTCCTGTCTAACTGTCAAGAATCTTGGGAGTCATCCTGGATAACCAATTGTCCTGTGCATCCAACATTGCTACAATGACCTGCAGATTCTCCCTCTACAACATCAGAAGAATACAGTAAGGGTCTTTTCTCACAAGAGAATGAGCAAATCTCCTATCTAGATTACTGCAACGGTGTGTTCAAAATGACACAGCATGTCTGGTATATCCAACCCATATTCTGCCCATGTAACCACCCTCTTTGTTCACTGTCTCCCCGATTCAAAACACTGGTGGTCTACAAGTCAGTAAAGAGAACTGCCCCGAATACATCTAAGCTTCCAGGCTCAAACCAGAGTGCTTTGATCTGCCATTTTGACTGGCATTTCTGAGTCTCAACTGTTTTCTGGTGTCACAATGGCGGAATGAGCTACCTGCAGCAATCAGGGCAGCAGTCACTACCCATATTCTGTAAAACACATCTCCATCTCACAACACTCCCATGAACTGAAGTTCTATAAACCTATATCTTCTATAAAAAAATCAAATGTAATTATTGTATTTCCTGCTGTTATATCTGCTCTTAAAAGTTAGCAATTGCTGGAATGCAGGCATTTAGCATTACTTTGAGGCTTGAATGATACAGTGTGTGGCAACGTATGTTGTAAAATATATAAATGCGCTAAGTTGGCCCTAATGACATGCTGTTGTGTAATTATTACAACAGAATGTTGTTGGCTTTCCGTTAATGGTACATTACCTCTTCAGCTATGTTGACAAATGAAAGTCACTTTGGATAAAAGTGTCTGCTAAATTCTGTACATGTAAAATCAGTTCAACACTTTTATCTAGGTCAGGTTAAAGTTGTCAGCGAAGTGGCAGGCAGGGGTTAGACATCTTGCTCTATGCTTACAAGGACAAGGATTTCCTGTCTTCATTAACATCAAGGGCTTGTTCATCAGACTGCTGCAGGCATATACTTTCTTCCTTTTCCTCTTAGGAGAGTGTGGATTCTGCTCTGCGTAATGGCAAATAAATTGACACAATTGAGTCCCCAGACATTGTGTTCATAGATGTTCCCTCATAACATAGCTGATGAATTATGAATCAGCTCATCCTGATATTTTTCCCAATGGCAGTCCAGCTCTTTAATCACGAGGCCCACCAAACCCTTGCATTGTTTGGTGCAACTTATCTCGTTATATCCAGTACACACAACCTACCTCATGGTATGTGTCAGGTTTTCACACATTCAAATGCCTATCCACTGTTATTATAAACATTGGCTTGGCAAGAAATGTCAAATCGTAACCAGCCTCCATGTTGACACAGATGTATAGACAACAGCTTAAATTAGAATTAGCCTACTAAGCTAACGTTTGGCATTGGCTATGCTGTGCTCTGACCGTACTGCTTCAATCACTTTCTAGTGGCTTTTCTAAGTGAATAGTACGGCCACCGTAGTGTTGTATGTCTGTTTGAGTAGTAGTAACGTAGTAGAGTAACCTATTATTTTGGATTGGATACAACGAATATGTCAGGGTGGCAGGTTAAAAACAAAGTGATCTGTCGATGATAATAAATTCATGAACTCTCGTCTCGTTCAGTTAAAAAAGTTAATTAAACGTAGGAAATGTTTTGTCTACTGAACGCAGCTTTTCTTTTGGCTTCGGTTACGCCCGTGCTCCTCTGCTATAGTTTCATTGGCTGCTAACGCCGTCCGATATTCTCTTCTCTTGTGACTGGCCCAAATGTATTGTCAAAATCGTTTCATATAATTGGATATAAACCTTGTCGTTTAGCACCTCTCTGCAATGCGATTGGTTCACTCCCAGACCTTCGGTCCGGTTTTTTGTACACGTCTTGTTTTGAGAGGCTGACGGCTCTTCCTGCTATCAACTTTGCTCCCGCCCCATTCACTTCCAAGGAAGGAGGAACTGCTGTGGCTGCATGTGTCACTACCAAGTATCATGCAAACATTGCTGCTATGTGACACTATTGGATAATTTTGCGTTTTTTGCTGGTGGAAAGTAAGGTTAAGAAGTTAATAATACAGCTAATATCGTGGATAAAAGGCGGGAGCGCAGAGAAAGGTTGGACGAAGCTTTGGAAGTGGAGCGTAGCAGCGAAAAGAGACCTTCTGTACTTTGCCACTACCAGCTAGCTTTGCTTGCTTGTTAGCCTCAACGGGACTGACGTTTAATATGGCGGAACATCACCCAGTTTCCGATAACAAACACAAATCCTCCGTGAATGTCGTACCATCTTACTCTGGCAACGGACGCACCAGCACACCGGCGGTCGGGGAAAAATATGCCGGCGGAGGACTGTCGGGTGGCTTGACGCATCCTGCAGGCTGGCAGTCCCTACTGTCTTTCACCATCCTGTTCCTGGCCTGGCTGGCCGGTTTCAGCTCCAGGCTCTTCGCTGTCATTCGGTTTGAGAGCATCATACACGAGTTTGACCCTTGGTGAGTTGCATTTGCATTGGCTTGCGTTGTAGGAAATCGTAACAGGAAGCTCAAGTTGTGGTTGTAGTACGTGAGAGACTATACACGGAACTGCATCAAATTCAAGTGTTGAAATGTTAGACATGTATTTTTTTATGTAGTTCTCAGAAATGTCCGCATTACTGGGGCAACACAGTGTCCGTGAGCCGGTCACTGTCAATAGACGGGGACTATTGGTCCTACCAGGCCACTTCCACTTTCAATATTCTAAAATTGGAAATTAGTGTACCGTAGTTCAGTAATCAAGGTGTCACACAAGGTGTAAACAATAAATTAAAGCTGCACTGTTTAACAAATCAGTGCACGTGTTTGCTTCATAGAGCCAAAGTCATGTATTGTTTATCTGGTAGAACTCTTAGCAGCCATGCTTGATTTAGATATCATCACACGCGCACTGTAGGCTGTATATTGTTTTGTCCACTTGACAACCTCACAGAGCTCATGTGGGGGGTTGTTTCTGAAAACATGGTATGCCTATAAACTTAATTTTTGTATTTATTGTGTATCTATTGTTCCATCATAATGCCCTGATACTGTTGTGTGCAGTCTGGTGCAGACAAACCTTTTATGAGAGTTGCTCATGAGCCTGTTTAATTTTGCAAGTCATATTTGTTTGGACTAGAGTCGTGTTCAGAGAAGAATGGCAAATGATTGTGTGATTTGAACGCATGAGCCTCTAAATAGGGACCTGCATACAATAGTTCAATCTACATTGCTGAATCCACAATTTCACAATGTTAGAAGTTTATATTTAACCGCTGTTAACCGCAGCATGGAAGCTTTTCACCCCACTCAGGAAAATAGCAACTCTGTAGTATGTATACACCTTATTTGAATTAAACTGTATTAGATTGCAGAGGTTGGATGCAGTGTTGGCCATAAATATAGAGTTTCAAATTTTAAGATATTGTTGGATTACTCTGGTTCTTCTGCCAATTCTTTAATTTAGGTGTACTGTAAACAGTTTTGTTCAAACAAGCAAGCAATCGTGGGTAGGGGTGGGAGAATCGATCCCAAAATATCGATACTACAGATATTACGTCTTGTTGTTTAAGATCGATTCGGTGTTAATAGGGTCGATACCAGTTTCAGTTTCCTGCTTCTGTTGTAACCATTTCATTAAAGGGTAGAACCTTCTGTGCAAACAATTTAATAACTTTATGTTTTTGTGATCACAAGAGTGCATGCACTATTTGCTTCTCCAGTCTCAACTGCTGTTGTGTCATGCACACTTAACACATGCACACACGGTGATGGCTGAATCGAAGAAGAGCATGCTTTTTTTTTTGCCACATTTTTTGCTACATGCATTCATTAGAAGGGAACCTAACCCAGATCTCACAGATTGCAGGTAGAAATTATAACACTCCCCTTATGCTAATCTTTTTCAAATAATTTAGTGGTAATGAAAATGTATTCAGATTTAGCCTAATGATTCATTAACCTAAAAACACACGACACACTGCTCTCCATACATGAAAGTACATCAGCCGCTCTTAATAATGAAAGCTATTTGTATCGATATCGCCAATTCTGTCATGGGAGGAAGGGGGCGGATACGCTGTATTACAGCGCCGTGCTGCTATTTTTTTTACCTTTCAACTTCAGGTGTGTATTTACTGCACAGAACAACTTCAGAAAAAAGGGCATTCGATAATGCTTACTATTTACATTTACAATAAAGTTATATCTAATTCACAACATAATTACTGCTAGTGAACAGGATGTTCCTAAGTGTGAGGTCTGGCAAGGAGACACTTTTGTTCTATTCATCATAATCCTCTCTAAGTGTACAAGTACGAATTCGGTACTTTTAAGAGTACAGACCGAATTACGTTGGTACTACCGAGTACCGATTAAGATTAAATCAAACGGTACCAGATTTCGGTACTTTAGCGCACATAAAGAGAAACGCGCGCAAGAGTACATCATCACTGCACAGCCTGCAGCTTGTTAAATGTTCACCACAATCACGGCTACGATGAGGCAAAAGAAATGACAGCTTTACCTTTTTTCTGTACTTTACTCCCACTTGTCATGGAGGGTTACATTTATCCAGGGCTG
>JAODLL010004472.1:0-11100 GCA_026546735.1 Forbesichthys agassizii | reverse complement strand
TGTATATCTCCATTTTTATGTAAAGCACTGTGAAGCACTTTGTGATTTTATCTGTGAAAGGCGCTATATAAATAAACCTTACTATGTAAAAATAATGTGTAAATCCACCTTTTTAAGATGATATAAAAAAAGAAAATCTTCCCCGGGGGAGCATGCCCCAAATAAACAGAATATTATTATTATTATTATTATTATTATGTATTTCTTTATTTATATTGTTATCAACTATAATTATTACATTTTAAATATTAACCCAGCCAATAAAGTAATAACCTGCCAATAATGTTAGAATTAATGCACAACACGTTATTGGGTCAGAAATGTGATTACATTATTGTTCAGTTTAAATTTATTTATATTACATTTATACATGCAGAATGTATTACGTTATTGGCAGTTATTACATTATTGGTAGTTATTACATAATAGGCTGCTACATATCCTTTTTAAATTATTTGATATATTCTTCAGTGTCAGTGTTCATTTGGGATGTTTTTACTGATAGTCATTGCACTGCATATGCATATGCACAATATATTTCATCTGTAGAAAGCATGGCTTGATACAACATGCCACATGGTTTGTTAATAAGCATGAGTATTAAACCCTAGTAAAAGCTTTTATGTCATGTGACTTCTGTTTTGCAGAGTACAACATCTCAGCAGCAGCAATCTCCATCTTCAGCCTGGCCTTCATGTTTCTGGGAATCCTGTGTGTTGTGGGATCCTGCACAGGGAAGGGGAAAGGAAGGGATTATCTGCTTAAACCTGCTGGAATGTTCTATGCATTTGCAGGTGGGATTTGAAAAGGTCTACCTTGTTGATCAGCTTGTTGGAAACAACTGTGATAGTGAGGCAGTCTGGGCTTGTTTGTAGTAGATTGTGAACATAAATAATAGATTGTTAAACATAATTTTAGCTCAGTTGTTTCTCTGAAACATTTTAAAAAGGTCATAGAACCAAATCACCCTTAATCAGCTTTCATTGCTACATTTGGTATATGAAGTGTCTACCGATCCACAAGTTGAAATCAGATATAAGTTTCTTTTGGGTATCCTATATGTTTTCGGCTGTTGACAAAGAAAGCCCTTCAGCATACTGTGTTAGGTATTGAGTTTACTAACAGAAATATCTTAGTAATGATTACATTGCATTGCATTGCATTTATCAGATTTGAATAACTCATAACATAGTCTACCATAGTGTTTTTCAAGTGGGTTGTACCGCCCCCCAGGTAGTATTCAGAGGACATCAGGGGGTGCCAGATTCAACTTTCAACTAGGTCTACTGGTCTGCAACCAGGGTCGGACTGGCTGGGAGAATCTAAGGATTTCCCAAACTGCTGGTCAATCTTAAAACTGCACAGTAGCCTACGGTCCACCATGCAAAAGAGCAAAGAATAAGAAATACTAGGGTTGCAAGCAACACTTGGCTTGCCTTCGCACTGTAATGCAGGTCGGGCATGGTGCGGACTCTGATTCGAATCATTATGCGTGATGTGTGAGACAATTATGTAGAAAATGTGGGCAACCTGCTAGAAGCAGGGCATAAAAGCATAGAGAGTGGGATTATCTGTTGCCAGTAGGTGGCACTCTGCTACAAGTTATTATTGACTTGTTCAGGGCGGGACTCTTATAAATCTATTAAAGTTTGGTACAGATTAGAGCATGTACAGAAAAGTATTAACATTTTGATGTGTCTTGGCGAAGGATGTACCATCACTGCCACACCTCATACATACCGTTTAACGAAAACTCAGAATCTTCAAAAAATCATCATCGTCAGGCTCTTATGGCTTGTCTGAGACAGTTTTGAAGTAAATTAATCCAACCAGCTAAGAGCAGTATGTCACAGCGTAAAAAATTATGTTGCCAGTAGGTGGCGCTATGACAATATGTGAATATTGGCATATAGATGTCTTCAGGGCGGTAAATTTCTTTCTTTATATTTTGTACGCCAAGGCCTGGACACGCCCATCAGTGAAAACTCACAGTTTGAAAAACTTTTAATCATCATTGTGTTTATATTGACCAGCAAAAATTTGAAGTCGGTTGGATGAATTCTCTAGGAGTACAATTAAAGTACAATGCATGCAAATTGCAAAAAATTACCAATAAATTCAATATGGCTGACTTCCTGTTGGATGTAGGTAATTGCTCCAAGAGCCTTTTTTGTACGCCTGGTCATGTTACATGTTCCACAGAAATTTAGTTCGTTTAGGAGAAAGTGTTCGGGGGGGCTGATCTGTAGGGGGCGCTAGCGATCCATTTTGCCACGCCCATTCGCAAGATAAGTGCAGAAAGTTTTGAAATTTCGTGCATGTTTAGGCCCCCTAATAAAAATTAAGTGGGAGAAGAAGAAGAAGAAGAATTATCACTAGAGTTTCAATAGAGTCCTCGCACACTGTGTATGCTCGGGCCCAAACTAGGGTTGCGAGCAACACTGGGCAGGCCCTCGCGCTGTGACGCACGTCGGGGTGGGGCGCGGACTCTGATATGAATCAATATGCGTGTTGCGTGAGACGATTCTCTAGAAAATGTGGGCAACCTGCTAGGAGCTGGGAATAAAATCATAAAGCGTGTATATTTATCTTGCCAGTAGGTGGCGCTATGACTTTGAGTGAATGTAGACATATCGATGTGTTCAGGGTGCGGCTCTTATGAACTGATAAACATTTGTTACAGATTTGAGCATTACCCCCTACATAATTGACGCCCCGTGCGAGGCTCATAAGTCATTGTGTGGTGTGTACACAAATACAGTACTTTTGTTGTTTGCGTCACGTGAGCGCTGGGTTTCTGCTTCCGCATAGACCTCGTGCTCAGTGGACGTCGAATTATAGATATTTGTGTTGTGTGTCCAGTGTGTTAGCACATTAGCTAGACGTAGCAGCGTGCCGCAGCTCTGCCAGTGGCAATCTGCGTGTTCATTTACACACAGGTGGTAGAGTAGACAGCCCGAGACAGCCCCCTTGTGTATCTGATGTCATTTTGGACTACAGGACGCCATTCGTAGTAATATATTACCTTATATTAAATCTGAGTGGGCTAGCTAACCCGTAGAACTGAGTTGGGAGTGAACGCTTCGCAGCCAAGGCTGGGAGTTTTGCCCTGTCAGGGAACAGCGGCCATTGATCGTTTCGACTCGGAAACATTCCGACAAAACACGCCGGCGCGTCATAGCGCCGCACCCCTTTGCCTCACGAAGGAAGGGGATGAGCATGCGGCTCCAAGGAGCATGCCGACGTGTCATAGCGTCACACGCCCTGTTGCCTCCCACAGAAAGGGAGGGGGTGAATAGCTCTCAAAACAGAGAGACAGTTGGAGGAATAGAAATAGGCAGACGCCTACAGCCCTAGTTAGGGGCGAACATAAGATAACGAGTTTATTTTTAACTCGTTTTGTATTTTGGGGTAATAAGCCCAACGCTGTGTTACAAAAAAAAAAAAAACTTTGAGTTTTTACACGTTTTCCAAGCAACGCTGTTGCATTGGTCTGCGCTGTTCACAACCACAGTGCTATATGCTTGCATGTTACCTCCTGAAGGTTGTGAGCTTTAACCACCATTAAATGCTGTGTTGTTTCATTGCCATTTCAATCAGATAAATATTAATTTAATCCCCAGTTTGGCTCTATACATTTTCCCAGTTGCTTTACTCTGCTTGGCTTTGCGTTGCTTTATATCACTATGTTTGTTTTATTGCGGTGCATGCCTGCTAACTCAGTAATTTAAACACACAACTGCAAACCATCAATATGGCTACAGGACACACAGATAGGGACATCCCCATTGATCCCCAGGGAATATTAATGGGATTGTTTAAAGTTTTGGCCGATGATTCTGCCTGTAGAGGCTGATGGCGTCCTTCAGGCCACTCCTAAGACGGTCAGGTCAAACCTTGAGGATCTAACCTCTAAGGCTGTCTTAAAAGTACCGTCAGGAGCCTCTCTGAACCGCTTCCTCTTGCGAACAGCTATGAATCTTCTGGTTCAAAACCAACACAATGAATCAGAACTTGAAATGCTTGAACAAACACATTAGCAGAAACTAACCTGCCTACAGGAACACGCAAATGTGTTAACGCACAAGCTAGGTGCTGCACAGGAAGCTGCCCTTAACCCGCCAGCAGGGGGGGGCCGTGCACCCTCAAACTCATAGGTTGAACTCCAATTAAAAAAAGAGGTCACAGAATTGACCGAAGCTCTACAGTTAAGTCAATACGATGCTGCAGAGCAGAAACGTAGGCTAATAGCACCACAGGCTCCCGACCCACCAGGTAATCAAAGTAACACTACAGTTGAGGTCTTTACAATTAACCCTTCTCCAGCTCCATCTCCTAAGCTGGACACTGTAACTCCTCCCCTAAGCAAGCTGGAGGCCACTGAACCCAGCCAGGGGAACCTAAACTTAAGTCCGGGCGGAGATACACCAACGTGACTTGAAAACAATGTTTTCTGAACCACGGCCACAAAACCCAGAGACCATGTTCTTGACTATTGGAACGGACAGTGAACTGGCCATAGGACCACATTCTCCAATCCTAGCGGATGGAAATGAATCGTTCCTTCACTTTCTCAGCCATCTAACTGAGAAAACCCCATTATGTAATCTTTACCTCTCAGTGATTTTGGAGGGAATGCTTCCCCACGATGCACTGGTCAACACTGGTTCTGACATCATATCGTCATGACACTGGAGCTTTTCAATCACTTGAAGGACGCCATGAGACCAACCCGCCGAACACTAAATCTGAATTGCTGTAAGCTAAATGTGTCGGTTTTCTCCACAGTGGGAACCAAACTTAACAGTATGGCTGTTATACATTTCACGCTCTGTCAAATGACCTTGGTGCACCCGGTATACCTATCCGATATACATTCAAATCCACTCCTTATCGGACAAGACCTTCTGGGCCGCTTTGAACCACTCCTTGATTTCCGCCAACGGAAACTGTTATCCCGCTACACAATGCACCACCGACAACCGCTAAGTCTGTGAACGTGTGTGTGTTGGAGCTACAGTGGAACCACAGGAAACTGACTCCTTATCTCTGGGTCATTCCCGACCTTCCCCACGCTCTCTATGTGGGATCAGACATTCTGGTCAGACTGGCTGTCCAAGTCGACACCATCAGTCAAACATTATGGTCTTTGGCTCCCGTCAAACCTATCACGTTTGAACTGACCCCTGCTAATTTGCATTCAGCACAAACAATTCCTGAAGCATGTGCAGTTGAAACAGACAGGGAGGAACGATTGCCTAGTCGAACGAAAGACGTGGCCATATACCTCAACATTTAAACAGGGCAGAGCCTTGCCCAAACGTTGGTGTTCTTCCAACCATCTTGCCAGTTTGATGAACTGTGCCTTTCATTAGAGGCCACGCTTTATCTGGAAGTCTGTGGTAGGTCCACCTATATACTTGAGTCAAATTAAAACTGTTCTGATGTGGTAATTCCTAAAGCAACCCTTTTAGGTCTACTAATCAGTGCAGGGTTCCATGTCTTTGAGATAACGATCCCCGTGATCGGGTAAATCCCAGCGCAACTGCTCCCTAACCCACTGAACAGATGCACACGATCCCGTCACGGGCTATCACGATTGCTACCACAGTGCCACTGGACAACGAGGTGGTGTGCAGAACTTCCTTTACAGAAGACCAACAGATGATAGTACACGCTATTACAATTTTGAGTACCGAGTGGGGGGAACAGCCCACCACCTGCCTCAAACACACCTACTCTCACAACATAGGATACTGGTCAGATACCAACCATGTCACCAGAAAGGGCAACAGACCCATATCCTCTGTTCGCTGAACAAATACAAAAGGTGCTGCAGGAGGCAGATGCACTCACCAGTGAGGTCGAAAGACAACTCCTGTGTGAGCTTCTGTACAAATATAAGACTTCCTTTGCACAAGACTCCATGGATTGTGGACTAACCGACATCCATGCCGTGCGCATCCCGACGCCTCCAGATGCTCCTCCAACATTTGTACGGCAGTACAAAATACCTTTATCATCTTACGAACCAATTCAGGAAATCATTGACACCATGCTGACTAAAGGCATCATTAGGCATTGTTACAGCACATATTCGGCCCCATTGTGGCCAGTGTTGAAACCAAACGGCACTTGGCGCCCCACCATTGATTACCGGAAACTGAACAAACAGGTTCCTCTTTCTCGATGGCCCATGACCCAACGGGAACAAGAACTTCCAAAGGTCAAAGGCGCAAAATTCTTTACCACAATCGATGTGGCTTCCGGCTTTTGGACTATTCCGGTCCATCCCGATGACCAGCACAAGCTGGCATTCACTTTCAATAACAAACAGTACACCTTCACACGGTGCCCGTTCGGCTATGCCAATTCGCCAGCCGAATTCAACATCTTCTTAAACAAGGCTTGCCCTGACGCTAGCGAGCGTGGCAATCTTGTGTATGTGGATGACATAATGATGAGAAGTCCGACACTGGACACTCACCTGGCATCAATCATGTACTCACGCAGCTGGCAGCTGCCGGAGAAAAAATCTCTCTCACAAAAGGTCAATGGTGCAGGAAGAAAGTGAACTATGTTGGTTTACTTGTTGGACAAAACGGAGTAGAACCACAGTCCACCCGCATCCAGGGGGTACTAAACATTAAAACCCCCACCAACGTGTCTGAGTTGCAAAGCTACTTAGGAGTTTGCAACTACTCGTGACAAATCATCGAAAACTTTGCAGAAATTGCGCACCCTCTAACTGAGCTCTTGAACAAGGATGCTCAATTTAGTTGGGGTGCAACCCAAGCACACTCAATGCAGACACTAAAACAATGTCTCTGTACCGCACCGCGCTTGGCCTACCCCGATCCAAACCGAGAATTTTACCTTGAAGCTGGTTTCTCCGACTGCTGTCTCAGCATGGGTCTCTACCAGAAACACGATCAAGACAAACGTGTGGTAGCCTATGCCAGTAAAACTTTACTAACTCTAGAATGCAAATACTCAGCTTGTGAAAAAGCTTTGTTGTCTACAGTATAGGCTGTAAAAAATTAAACAACGTACATTGGTGGACAGAAAATCATCATTGACACCTGTCACTAACCAATCACTTTTCTGAACAGCCAACGCAACAGAGATAGCATTTTCACTAATGCTCGAATTGCTACGTGGCTCTTGACCTTGCAAAGCTGAGACATTGAAGTCCGCTGTGCACAAAACTACAAGTCTGCTCTTGCTGATGGCTTGGCCGTATGCCAGAACTGTGTCACTGACACATCAGAGTTGGACCCGGTCTGGCCATCGCCTCCGCAACCTGAACGGACGAGACACCGCTACTATGATAAAAACATCTGCCATGGTATGACCACAGCATACAAGGATGGGTGCTCGTTCCGCCACCAAGACACACTGCGTGCTGGTGTGGGGCTTAGTGTGGGTCAAGGACGACCCCTCACAGCCACAACAGTTAAGGTTGGGAGCTCAGACGTCCCAATACGCTGAAATGGCAGGTATCCTAATTACCTTGCAGGATGCAGTGGCTCACCAGGTCAAGACACTGGTCCTCTGCACAGACTCCAACTATGCTCGTTTGAGTTTCACTTGTCACCTACCTTCATGGAAGCATAATGGCTTCCTGACATCAGGCCACAAGCCTGTCAAGCACGCCGACCTAATCCGTACCTGTGACAATGATCACACTGACTTGCTAGCTAAAGCTGGCGCACTTCAGGGCATTGACTAAGTTTCTGCCTGAGTGGCTTCCAGCCACCATCAAGGTCAACGGTCCCGGTTTCTTGTCGCAGTTTTAGTCTGGCAAGCCTTCTCTAATTTGGATCTGATCTCTCTACAAGCACAAGACCCTGACATCCACAAGATGGTGCTGCTTCTTTCCAATCCAGAAACCCACCTAATCGCTGCGTCTGATAAGGACGCTAGCCCCGCCCTTAAGCTCTTGTCGATGCGAGACGACACCTCAACCTGGTTGAGGGTCTGTTAGTTTATGTCTCAGAAGAACACACAGAGCTTAAACTTGTGGTTCCTCTGATACATAGGGGGGTTATGTTGATGCATGCTCACGACGAGCCATGTGCGAGCCATCGTGGGGTCAAGGCAACCTATGCGGCACTCTGCCAAGTGGCGTACTAACCAAACATGAAACGAGATGTGACTGAATACATCAAAGGCTGTTTAGTCTGTTGCCAGTTTCAACCGGCAAACACATGTCACATAGCTCCTTTACAAAACAGAGGATTTGCTTTTCCGTGGTCTGACCTCCAGATTGACTGGGTGGGACCAGTTACCAAATCTACAAAAAGAAACAAGTACTTCCTCAATGTCACCTGTGCCTTTACCAAGTGGGTAGAATGCCTACCTGCTACCAATGATACGTCACCAACAACCACCTACCTACTCATGAACCATATTTTGTCAAGATACGGACTTCAGACCCGTGTCAATTCAGACCGTGGGACGCATTTCACAGGCGACGTCATGCAAGAACTCTGACGACTTTTGGGTGTCAAAAGCCAACTTCACATCAGCCACCATCCAATGGCTTCAGGCCAAGTCGGGCGCACAAACCGAACAGTGGTTAACATGTTAAAGAAATATGTTGCAACAAACCAGAAAGATTGGGATATCAAACTACCCCTTGTCCTGATGGCTATTCGAGCCACACCCAACACTTCTACAGGGCTAAGCCCATTCAAAATGATGACGGGCAGACAAATGACACTCCCGTTACATCTGTTGTACCAGCCCAGAGATGCAAATCTTACTACGGCGTACACCACACAACAATATCTCCGTGATCTGCATGCACACCTCAGGAAAACCTTTGCGTTTGCGCAGAAAAACCTGGAGAAAAGTGCAGAAGGTAGAAAAGCTTACTATGATCAGAAAGACTCTGTCACTGAGTTCCAAGAAGGAGACAGGGTTTGGTACTATATCTTTGCACAGCCTGCACCAAATCCTCCGGTGGAAAGGTTTCTCGCAAGTTTCTGCCAAGGTGGTCGGGCCCACACCAGATAGTTGACAAACTCTTGCCTGTGGCCTACCGCATCAAAATTAACCAGGGCCAAAAGGGCCCCACATTGAAATGGGTTCATCGGAACAAAATCAAAGCATTCTCACCCCCTATGGGTCTAAGAGGGGACTCCACTGTCCCATCGTAAGTAAGCCAAACAGGTGAAGTGTAGGGATACGTAGACGAGAGTCCCTGAATTGTTGTGATCAACAACTGTGCTTCGTGCAACTAACCCCTGTTTGTTTTGCTTTGTCTGTGTATTTGTTAAAATTTTGTCTTCCCCTTTGCATAAAGGGGGGAAGATCACTAGGGTTTGAACTCACCGCTGCATTATTTGTTTTGATTTGCCTTCCACCCTACGCAACGGGGGAGGAAATAACACGCTCTGCCCTCACTGCACACTAATATGCCTGCCGCTTTCATTTTCTTCGTTAAAAATGGCATGCCTGTGGTTGATCATCACGCTTGGGAGCAGCTTGTTTGATTGAAGTTCCACCAATTGAATCCATTGTACAAGCCGTGGTAACCAAAATTGAGATTGGACATAGGACTCTGGTCAACGCTTGGTCTACGCTAGACACAATTATTGTACCTGTAAGTTTAGGTAGCTTAGCTATTTCATGCCTCCTCATTGGCATGCTCTGTAAACAGCAGAGGAAGCTCAGACAGGCTATGGATTCCCGTGCTAGGATTTTTCTCCCACTAGGAAAAGGTAGAAAGAGCAAGGGTCAGGAGAAGAACCCTACTAATCCTCTTATTGAGTTCCCCACTAATACCCTGCCACGGAAAGTACCAACCAGAGCTAGTGCTGTGTTAGAACTAGTTGACAAATCAAGCAGTCTGACAGGAGTGTCCCTAAAAACCAGTCCCTTATAAGAGTAAGACGTAGTTAGGTGCCCTTTCCTGTTAGCATAGGAAGCCACCTGTTCCTTCTCTTTCCTACTGTCCTTTCATGTAGTCTGCATACACCAGCTTATTACACCTGAATTATTGTGGCCTGTTGGCTGCTGGAGATGTTTTGCCAACTTGCAGGATCTCTCCTCGTCCCGTCAAGACCTAAAATCGCCAAAAGGGGGAAATATAGTGATCCAGCTGCTAACACGCCACCATTGGAAATTCATGCTTATGAATTACTAAGGTTTGGACTAGTGGACTGTGTATAAATGTCTCCACCACCCCCTTTTCACCAGTGGGTCCTGGGACCCCTGGGTCATAAAGGAACCTTTGCACACACATGTACACACACACGTTCCTGATTCTGGCTAGCACTAAGAAAATAGGAGAAGGAATTTATCACGCCAGCATGTGTCCTTACCATGGCTAGCGCGATAAACCAACCCCCACGCCATTGAAATGACTGAAGCCTGAGTAAAACCAGATCTGAGTTGTTTTTATAAACCTCAGAAGACCTAGCTGGAGAAAAACAAAGTGATCAATCAAAGACGCCCTTTCCACAAACTCTTCGGACTGTTGCATTTGCATCCAAAATAATTAGAAATGTTTAATATAAGTGCCTTATAATTATCAGTAATGTGGTGTGGAGAATTTGTAACATTCCCAAGACTACACCTTTAAAATGTCTGATGATATGTTCTGCACCTTGAAATGTAAAAAGATCAAATGTTGATATTTGAAGAAATTATGTGTATGATATTGGTATCAATGAATTGCTTATTTCATGAGCTGTAAGAATATGTGGTTTGTATTCAGAACGTATGTACCTCCAGGAAAAAACAGAAATTAACTCTTGCTGCGGTAATTTATCTATATAAAGATTTATGAGAGGCCCGTGACAGCCCCGCCTCTCTCCCTTTTCTTTCTCTAGGAAGGAGAGGAGTACTAGGTTTTTTAAATTTTTTTTCTGGGAAACATTCCATTTGGTTGTACAAATTGAGTCAGTAAAGATATGAGATCACTGACGTCAAACAGTGATGGCGCCAGTGCGTGTGGCTTGCCGCCTGTCAATGACAACGCTGTGTGTGGTCGTTCTGTTTCTTGTTCAGAATATCAATTCTCTGTTGGTGTATGATCGCCAAATATTGCTCAATCTTCGATTGGTTTCAAAAGACCTAGCGAAGTTTGAT
>JAODLL010004471.1:0-11102 GCA_026546735.1 Forbesichthys agassizii | reverse complement strand
ATCCCAATATTGAAATCGAATACATACCCAACAAACGAATACCCGAATAATCGAATATTTGGGGCCAGCCCTACTGTGTGGCTACATAATCTCAATTACACATTCATGTTTGTGTTGAGAAACCCAAGGGAACTGGTTATAGGCTTTTTTCTTCCTTTTCATCGCACCTCCTGCAGGCAGTATGATGAATACATTTTCCCAACTTTCTGTTTTCTACAGACGTTCATCCAAAAGTAAGTCCGAACTGAATCTGGCTGCTTTGCTGTCCTGTAATTTTGCAGTATTTCCCTTTTAAAGGGATAGTCCTCGATTCTTCTCTAGAATTACCCTTGCAGTGGAAACCAGCCTACGTGCGTAGTTTGTATCTACATTACGTTACTGTGTCTCCTAAATGCAAAAAGAAACGGTCACCAGGGTACTAATCCATATTGGCTATTGCTTTGGAAGTTCATATGCTCATGGTTTCATGGGCATTTTGAGCTCTGCTGAAGGCCGAGCCAGCCTTTACTTACGTAGTCTGGGGCACAGCTCTGGCAATCTGCGTCAATGCCCGCCTACTTGACAGGAGAGGTATTTTGATTAGCATGCAGGACGACAAACTGCGTAACTCATGACCAAATTCGGACATTACATTTACAATGAGGAATTTGTTGGAAAACTAAATGACACGACTCTGCCTGTTTATAGGTCTTATAAATATGTAAAATTAGAAGCTTATACTCACTGCTTAAAATAAATATAGCATTTTAATTTATTCTTTAAGCACTGTGCAATCGTTGCACTGGAAATTACGGATTGTCAGATGTTCAGCACAGAGGTGCTTATGTGACGTGGTGCTAATGGACAAAAGAGGCTGAGGCTATAGCTGAAGGCAGGCTAAAGCCGTGAGCAGCGGCCATTTTGAGACTTCACCTCGTTGCTGAAGGGAAAACGGTGTATCGCTATAGCAGGACTGTGCCTGTCCCCAACATTAGTGCTGCTGATGACTGTAGACATTCAGGGTCGTGATCTCGCCAAATTAAAACAGCAGCATTAAACGTTGTTCTGTTAGCCTGCCAGAGCGAGGGCAGGAACAGGGGTTTGTGGATGCGTCTGCCAGCTTATCCCCATGGGCCCCGGACCAGCTCCCAGTACAGCCCGGCGTACAGCAGCCTGCCTGCCTCTGCTGTGTAATTAGATCCCACTTTGAGCGCATGTAAACTGTGGCCCATCGACGCTGTGATTCGTCTGTTATTGCTGACTTGTTTTGTCTTTTGATCCTTAGTTGTGTGTGTGTGCGCGCGCACGCACATGTGTATGATTGTGTGTGGACGTTCATGTGTATACTGTGTGTGTGTGTGTGTGTGTGTGTGTGTGTGTGCGCGCAAGCTTGCTCATGGACTTCCATGTGCATACAGTATGTATGCACGTGCGTGTGTGAACATCCATGTACATACAGTATGTGTGCACGTGTGTGTGTGTGTGTGTGTGTGAACATCCATGTACATACAGTATGTGTGCACGTGTGTGTGTGTGTGTGTGTGTGAACATCCATGTGCATACAGTATGTGTGTGTGTGTGTGTGTGTGTGTGTGTGTGTGCATGTGCATGTGTGTGTGAACATCCATGTGCGTATTGTGTGTGTATGTGTGAGACCTCTATAATTGTATGACAGACAGACAGCTTGGCCGTGCGTACATACTGTCAGAGCCACACTGAACTGCAGGCTACATAGAACCAAGTTTATCCCACGGCTTTGATGCAGAGCCACCAGGCAGGAGAGTGAACGTTTGTCCCCAGCGTGAACCTTCACACAGTAGGTTTCATCTGTCAGTGCTGTACTGTATATCAAAGTGCTTACCCATCAATTGTCCAATGAACCAGTATGCCTGGCTGTCTGTCATAATCAATCCATTAGCCAATTGATTATTTGATGGAAAAAGAAACAAAAGTTGACATTGATGGTGGTATGAAATCCCATAGGGGTGCTTAAAGGCACTACAGGAGATGCAGTATGTGACAGATATTGGAAACTTGAAAACAATAAGAATGACAATCGTATATAATCTGTCAAAGCCAAAGCCGTCAAACTGTCTCCATTTCCAATAGGGATATCTTGAGAACCAATTACTTTGCTACCAAATCGATGCCACAATCCTGAAACACAACGGTACTCCTTTATGCAGGTAGCGGGGGTCCAACCTGGACGCAAGTGCAGCTCCACATCAATGCATTTCACTGAGTACCGGACATTGTCTGTGGGCTACAGATGATGCATGCTCTGTACAGACAACCTTACAGTAGCCTATCTCAACCCCATGGACCACATAGATAAACTCCCAGCCTCAGAAGAGCTGACAATTGACTATCTTTGACGGAAACGTCTCAGCATACATTATGAGCTTGAGATACTGAGATAACCTATCTTTTAATAACTTGTAACGTAGTATGCTACTGCTACATAAACTGTTATAGTCTAGGTACACTGGCTATATGAAGTAGGGTACATGGGATATTTTTGAATATATATTTATATATCAGGCCTACTCTTTTTGATATGGTATCAAAAAGAGTAGGCCTCCAGAGAAATTTGGAATTTCTCTCGTAATGGTATCGACTACTAAAATCCTGGTATCATGACATCCATAATTTTGATTTATGGGACAGGGTGGTCTAGTGGTCTGGGTGTCGGGGGTTCGAACCCCGATGTTGACCTACCTGTAAGCATCCTTGAGCAAGATGCTTAACCCCTAACTGCTCCCGGTGGTTGGTCGCACCTTGCATGGCAGCGATCACCATCGGTGTATGAATGTGTGTGTGACTGGGTGAATGTCAAAATGTCAAAATACTGTAAAGCGCTTTGGATAAAAGCGCTATATAAATGTGGCCATTTACCATTCATGAGACTGAGCTTATTAGTCATTTTGCTAGCATGAACAAAAGTAGCATCCAAAGCTTTGTAGCTTGTTATTCTTTTTCTACACTTCTCTCTTATCAAATGTGTCCTGTAGGTTTTACTTGTCAGCTGTCCAAGTGTGAACGCATAGGGAAAGCTAATCTTTATTAAAGCTCCTTTCTAGTAGAACAAACATGGGTGGCACAAAAGACACCATTAGCGCTCACACCTGAAAGGATCCAAATGGATTCCCCTCATCCCCATTTTAACTAACGTTCATAGGAATATAAAAAAAAAAAAAAATTTCCGTCAGCCTCCTTTTGAAGTGTATTTGCTATCGTCTGGAGCAGTGGCAGTTTGATATATATATCCCCTTGTGACGAGCAAGTTTCACTGAAATAGTGTTTCATGTTTACAGAACCAGTTGCTGGAATGTAGGTTGCCTAACCTAAGCCGACAAGGAAGCTGCCAATAATTAATTGGCATTTTCAAAATCCCTTTCATAATAAGCTTGGACCCTGTGCCAGAGCAGGGAATACAAGTAAGATGCTCTGCAGTGGATTTGGAGTAAATAGTAAATGTGCCAGTTAGGGCTGTGCAATTCATCTAATTTTAATCGTGATTTCAATTTCAGTTCCTAACAATCACAAAAACAATGTAATGGAAAAAAAAAAATTATTACATTTTGCAAGTAGATTTTGTGTCGAGTTCTGAATGTACATGCGCACTTTGGCCCCGCCCCGAGGTGAAATTGAAAGATCTACGGGAAATGTTCTAAGGGAGATGTCACAGTTTAAGGTGTTTTCATTGTTGATTTCATTCATAGTTTTTTTAAGTTCAGTAACTGCAACATCTTTACCAAAGTCAAAAACAGCTTTGTGGCCCAAATTCCATTCATAGTGGAAGAAATGGCAGTGTCAGTTATTATTTTCCGGGAAAACTGTCTTGATTGAGTTTATTATTTAAAATGTTTTAACAGTTTGATGTTTGATGTTTGTTATTGTCATTAATAACCTACCTATCATTAATAACATATATATATATATATATATATATATATATATATAAGTAAACAACATGTAAACTCGTCATGTCAAAGATGGAATGGTCATCATACTCCTACATGAAGGTTCAGTAATATTTATATTACATATTGAAGGTGCACTATGCTGTAGAACCCTTGAAAGTATAAATACACAACCCCATCTCACATGTGAAACACACTAACAATGTAGTACTATGCACTAAACCATATTTAACTATATAGACTATAATTAGTTCACCCTGTCTAACCGAATGGATGTGCTAATTATACTAATCTAAGCAGGTTTAGTGCATGGTTTAGCACAAATACATGCTCAGTACTGTAATTTGTTCCCTGCCAAATGTCACTTTGCAAACGCTTCACCTGTCCTATAGTAAATTGTTACTCATACCAGTATGCCAAGAGAGATTGCAATGTGGTCACATAAATAAGGCCCACCATTTACAGTCTCTGAAATGGAGCTGCATACTGTACAGAGAAATGGTGTCCAATTGGATTGGAAAAAATTGCAAGCTTTTTAATGTATTCCCTAGTCTAAGTCTATGCAGCCAAGCATTAATTCCTTGAGGGACTGATTAGGAAGAACGATGGATACACACTATTGGGTGATCTAGCCTGTGGGATGGAAAGGATGAGATGGGGGGGAGAGAGGGGGGGGGGATACCAGCTGGAAGGGAGAGATGGGCCACTGGGGAGAAGTGAGAGGGGGAAATTATAGATGGATAGTTTGGGTCCCTACTGTATTGATCGGCACCGGGGACATGCAGAAGGCTGGTTGTGATGGTGACGGCATTTATTGCAGCAAACATTGCCACGTTTCAGTCAAAAGGGAGTTTGCAAGAACAGATACTAAATAGGTCCAAGTACACTGGAGCTGATTGGAAAGTAGCGTGTTATTGGTCTATCTCCGTTCTCAGGAATCGGTGCGTTTGTTACAGCGGCGCTTGAACTAGTGACACACACTGCCGCTATACTGTAAAGCTGCTAGCTTTAGGCCTGTGTGCATGAGCAATCAAGTTTGCAGGCCTGTCTGTCGTGTGGTTAAAGGTATAGTCCGCTATCGCAAACTAAATGTAAGATAATACACTTTGTGTCAAATTTAACACATATCTACATTTCGCTATCTTATCATTCTCCGTGCCGCCGCGGAGTGATTCTGTTTAGATTTGAACTTGACGTTAGCAAGAATGACTGACCCTGCCTTTATTTAAATTTGTGTTAGCAAGCATGGCATTAGAAGGTTAGTATTAATAATGTCCTACCGTATGTTCATGCAGAAAATATGTAATACGGGCAAACAGTCTTGCGCATTGAAAATGTATTTTATGGAAAAATAATGTTTGCGGACATTAGAGGACATTAGTGGAGGATCCTATGTTCCCTTGGCTGGAGTGTAATTGGAAATTAATATTGCATAGCCCTTTAGATATCGGGCTTAGAAGTGGCCTCATGATGTTTTAACTAGTGCCTAAATGTGGGAGATTTTAATGTCTCTTTGAGGAGACACAATATTTCTCTCTTGTACCGACATGTAGGAGTGTGTGTGTGTGTGTGTGTGTGTGTGTATGTGTGTGTGTGTGTGTGTGTGTGCGCGCGCGCGCGCGGATGTGTGTGTACAGTACCGTGTGTGTGTCAAGTCTGCTAATGACACATCAAAGATATGTGCCGAACTCCATTCTTATTCATCCACCCTGATATAGTTAGATTTTGAAGGTGTTTTTTCATAATCCCTACTCTAATTAATGTTGTATTCATTAACAATTAATTAATTGACAAATATTTAATTAACTTCAGTAATTAAATAAACAAATATTAGCTACATATATATACTGATATAATGTTTAAAAAAAAAAGTATAATATCTTTATAAAACTATGTTTTACTATTATATGTTTGGGTCCCTTTTGGTGCCTCATGCCAGTTGTAAATACACACAGCTCAGAAGACCCATTTACAGACATGAGGTGGGTTATGTGTGATGAAAAATGTGTCATATAAACCTGTAAAACTACATAATATTGTACTATAGTGGTATTTTATTATTTCAGTTCCTACACAGGCTGGGAATGAAAATGGTGATTTCAGTAAAATGTACAGACCCAGTGATGTCATCCAAAACAAATGGTGTTTGCCGGAGATTTGGAGCTCTAATGGAAAGTAATATTTCATAGCAGCTGCTCTGTGCATGTGTATGTATACTTGTGCGTACGTGCGTGCATGTGACCCAGAGCGTGTGATTAATTGTGTGTACTTGAGCTATTTGCATGTATGTATTTTTTAGAGACACTAGAGGGCACTATGGCTGTATAATCATGACAAGGAGGGGAAATCAATGTTTGTCTCTCCATCTCTCTCTCTCTACTAACTCCCTCACTGCACAGTGCACACATGCACACACAAGCTCAAGCATATTCGTGCTGTGCCATGTGTATTTGTTTATATGCAGTACTATCATTAAAGTATATTTACATTGCGTGCAAATCTATTTCCTCTGTGCTTGGCTTCATGCCCTAGTTCGTCAGTTGATGGAAGCTGAATAATGATTCCCCACAAGCACACTTCAAATGTACCCCACTGAAACTCTTCATGCTTTGGGATTTACACTGTTTTTGAGTCCGAGCGGTCCCTTCATTACACCCCAGGCAATTAGTTACCACAGTGGGTTGGGTTCTTTAAAATCACATAATATTCACATGCCTGTTAATGTATCTCTGATGATATCGGCAAAAGGTAGCTGTGTGTGTGTGTGTGTGTATGTTTGTGTGCGTGCGTGCAATTTCCCTTTAACCAGACTGATCCCCTGCAAAGGAGTCTGCCTCGAGAACGTGCATTTTGCACGATGCACTTAATCAGCATTAAGTTGAAGCCTTTCTACACACTGTGAGGGATGGTGTCTCCTGCCATACTCTCCTCGTCTACTTGCCAATTTGGTTTCTCTCAATAATAACCAATGCAATCTCGCAGGCATTGCAGCAGCTGTAAGCATTCATCACTTCAATATAGCACAAAATTACGCTGTAGGCCAAAGCATTAAATGCACACAGAAGCCCTTTTGACAAACGGTTTTTGCAGGAGAGTAAAAGAAAGTAGGGTTTGGGTAGGTTTACAGAGCACTTTTCATTACAGGGAATGCTACCTTTGAGTCGCTCAAGGCTACATGCAGTCAGATTTAAAGGTGGATTTGCCAATCAAAACGTTGTTTTTCTGACTGTTGAGCTCAATTGTCAGTGTGGATGTGTGGTAGAGCATCCATACAGTAACTAAATGATGTACAAGACCAGGAACAAGGTTTGGATACAATTCTATAAACTGACATGCCAGATTAATTGTTATCACAAGTCCATCTGGGGATCTGTACATTGAAACTAGGGGTGCACGATATTGATCAAATGTGATATTGCGATATTGATCATGAAAATTGCATAATCGATATTCATTTCGATATTTTAAAATCACAAAGGTTATGGGAAAAGGCATTAAAACATATTCATAACATATGAAAACACCACATTTTCAACTGACATTCATATTGGACTCATACAACAACAGTAATTTATTTATCTATTTGGCCACTGATATTTATTTTCGATCTCTATTATGTCATGAGCTTCCTCAGCCGCACATCTTACTTCTGTCTAAATCAAACACAACTACGCCAAACAGCCAATGGACACATCTCTCCACAAAATAAACTGAATATTGCAAAATTTTCAAAATGATATTGCGCAACGTGATATTGCGATAACGATACTGAATCGATATATTGTGCACCCTAATTGAAACTGTTTGTGAATGGCTATACTTAAAAAAAAAACTAAAAAAAACTTTGCTTGATTGGATGAACCATCTGGTCGTTTGCTGTTGGCACCATGGTCGGCACACCTAAACCACGCCCGTATAGCTATAAACACAACACTGATTGGTAAGTTCAGTTGCTACTCGGACACATTCAAAATGATTTTAAGGCTTTCCAGATATAAAACTTTCCAGAATAAAACTGAAGCTCGCGAGGCTACATCTGGAGAGCCATACATTGAAACTGTTTGTAAATGGCAGGTACTTTCAAAAAAATACTTTGGAGTTGATTGGATGAACCATCTGGTTGTTTTCTCTGTCAGCACACCTAAACCTCGCCCGTATAGCTATAAACACGATGCTGATTATTGAGTTCAGTTGCTACTCGGACACATTAGAAATTATTTCTGTGCTTTCCAGACTGATTCTCACAGCAAAATAAAACTGAAGCTAACAAATCTATTAATTCATCGTTGATTACATTATAGTGACCCCACATTTCTGCATAGAGTTTATCTTTTGAAACACAACTGGGGTTGCACAATATTGACAAAATTTTACATGGAATATCTATATTAATTTCAAGGTTTTTTTCAGCATACTGTAAGTAAAATACACAAACATTATGGGAAAATGCATCAAAATATATTCAGAACATATCAACACAACAAGTGTTCAACTGAAAGTCATAATGGACCGGTAACCACAGTATTTCCAATCTATCGAAGAGGCATTCTTTTGGTCACAAATGTTTCCTCTTCGATCTCTATTGTGTTGTTGTCTTCCTCAGCCACACATCTTACTTTCTGTCTAAATCGAACACAACTACACAATGGCATACCTTCTGCAACATTTTAGATTTTATATTATGCGCATAACATGATATTGCAATAACAATATTGAGTCAAAAAATATACTGTGCTCCCCTGCTGTCCATGAACATGTGGATGGGTGGGTGGCTGTAGAGGGACAGGTAGAAACAGTTGCATAGTCACAGCCTTAAGTCGGGGTAGAGAGAAGTTCAGGACACACTCTGGTGTAGGAAGGGCATGTTTGGATTTCTTAACCAAAACATGGGATGCCAGACACAAATTAGAGGAGAATCCCTTTAAAGGCAGGGTTAGTTATTCTCGAGAGCGTTTTCTTACTTTGAGCTCAAATCAAAGCAATATCCATTTGCAGTGCCACCTCACATATTGACATGCATTGTGAAGCACAGCGTAATACTCTAGTATTGTACGTAGTACTATGTTGGGCTGTTTCCCACTTCTTTGTTTCTATTTACGGAGCCAAGGCCGGTGTAGAAATACCTGATTATTATTTTAGCACGCACACAGAATGGTAAAATAGCGAAATGTGAGGAGATACTATTAGATTAACTTACAATAGCTTGCAATAGCTGACTATACCTTTGGCTTTTCAAGTTTTCATCATTTTCTAATGAATGTTTAAAAAAACAAAACAGTTCATCACGTATCTGTAAATGATTAGTTGCTCTCAACAAACTCATGATGCACTTATCGTTCTCCCTTTCTTGACCTTTCCTCAAAGCGAACCAACAGATCCTATCACGGAGGAGGGCACGATTAGCTTTATTAAAACAAGCACACTGTCATCATTCTCAATGTTTATTCACTCTAATTAGAACACTCCACAGTCAAGAGAGCTAGCTGCCACTGTGTGTTTGTGTGTGCACTCGTACAGATGACTCGTGCTTAGTGCTTAGCCACCAGAGCAAACACAACGTCACGTGGGCAGCTAATCATCTTGCCAAGGACTGTAGAGAAAAGGATCAAATTCATACATATCTGCCTTTCAAACCTGCGATGAGAGCAGCACAGGATTGCATATACCCTCGCTGGTTCACTGCGGTGTAAACTCTCCCTCCTAAATGTACAAGAAGCCTGAGGTGCACATTTTCTGAAAATGTGCCACGTTGGCAATAAATAAAAAAATGCAGGTTCTAAAAAAACAACAACTTGCAATTTCACTCTTATTATGTAATGAGAAGAGACATACAGGCCTAAGTTAAAAGAGTACTTTCCTTAATAGATAATGTACTGTAAGTTGTTAAGATGGCCTAGGACAGTCCAGTCAATATCATGTTTAAAGCTGCAAAATATATATATTTTTTTTTATTGTGGCTAAAACCCTCTTTACAGTGTTTCTTTGGTCATAAACACTGATTATAGTGTAACAGTAAGTTGCTAAACTTAATACCTTTATTGTGTAGCCATTACGGTTTTATTATTTATAATAGAAAGAAATAAAATAAGTATAATACAACAGTTTATATTTATTTTATTTATTTCTAAATAAGATAAATATATACACAGCCGCGGAAATAAATAAGAGAACACTGCAGCTGATTCTCAAAATTTACTATTTATAAAAACATTTTTTAACATGCATTTTTCATGATGACGTGTTCACGTTGAGTGAGCAAACCATTCAGAAGACTGACCAAATGCGTGAGCAGGCTGTTTGTGTAAGTCTATTTAATGGCCGCCGATTACCACAGCAACGTGACAGCACGTTGGCGAGAGGGAGGGCTGATCACACCCCCCGGACCAGGGTGTGACGGCATTAACTACCACTTTCTACTGGACTGTCCAGGCTACTGGAACTACTGTATGCCGGGATTACCATGGAACGTGTGAATTTAGTGATCTGTACATGAGTTACTGTTTCACTTGGAGCATTTATCTCAGTGCTTCACTAAATTCACTCTTCAGCAGCATGAGTCAAATCAAATATTTAAACTGCTCAAGTCCCTTGCTGTCTCACTATGTGTATGCAGGATGGTCATTTGACACACTTTGGAAGAGAGAGGATTTTGTTAGATTGTAAAGACATGCAGGCGGGTCTATGCGGCAACACACAAGCATACGTGTGTGCATGTATACATGCTGTATAGCTGCATCTAGTGGCTATTCAATAGGGCCTTTGATATGATGGATAATCTTCAGCCACTCCCGTTGAGCTGATCTGAAGCCGGAGGACAGACGTCTGTTCCCACAGTAGCCCAAATGCTCCCTTTTAAACAGAGCACGAACAATGGACATATTCTCTCAATTAAAGAGCATGTGTGTGCGCGCGCCCGTGTCAACTAACTCATAGGGAATTCCCACCACCACCACTGCGCTATGAGACTTCTTTGTATAACGTTCAGTACAAAGGGGCTGTTTCATGATTGGCCCTAACCTGACATGCCAGATGAATTCCATCACAAGTTAATCTGGGGAGCCGTACATTGCAACTGTTTGGAGAGGGAAGTTGGTCTGGTCGTTTTCTCTGTCGGCACACCTAGACCACGCCCGTATAGCTATAAACACGACGCTGATTGGAAAACCACGCCCGTATAGCTATAAACACGACGCTGATTGG
>JAODLL010004468.1:0-11104 GCA_026546735.1 Forbesichthys agassizii | reverse complement strand
GTTTGTCATTTTACAGTTTTTTAATGTCACGATTTCACGGAAATTCGCTGTTAATTTCACAGACATTTTTTACAGTGTGGCCCAAAGTTTCTATATAGCAAAAAATAAAGTGTATTTAACATTCATTAAAAGGATCATGTGCTTGGACTTAATTGCAGTAAAATAGAATTTTGAATAAATTCTTCTGAAAACACAATATATTCTTATATCGGCACATTCTTGATAAATTAACATACTGATAACGCCATCAACAAATAGTACTTTTTCTAACCTTCCTCTATTATACAGGAATATTTCCATAAATTTCATTACTGATATCTAATCAAATGAGATGGAATTTGAATCACAGAGCTTAGTTTAATGACACCCTTTGAACAGTGTTATGAAATATCATACATTGAGGCATTAGGGATGGACAAATGTGTGTGACAAATCTCTCTCCAGTCCTTTATGTTTGACATAAGTTTTGTATGACAGAAGAGGTCACTGTGGGGTCACCAGGTCACACTGGCTTTTATAAACTCTTTTCATGCATAATCTCTGACGTCATAATTTCTCATAACTGAAAACAATGCATATGCCTCAATATTCTGTGACTGGTCTCATTGGCCCCAGGCAGACCGTCACAGCCTAAATATTTGGACTGGTATTCATGCAAAGATGGATAGATATTCATTCATTATAAAGTTTCTGTTAGTGGGAATAAAGGATTGGAAATATTGAGCAGTACTGGTGTAAATGGTAAAAGAAGCATCCAGAATGAACACTTGTGATCATCATCAACTCCTTTGAAGTGTGCTTGACGAGTTGGAGGTCCAGCTCAGATTTTACATCATTGCAGAGAACACACACACACACACACCCACACACAATCAATGCCAGAGATGTGAAAAAAATAGCAAATGAATGCAATTACATGAGTGTTCTTGGCTGTTAGCCTCGATAGACTGCTGTCATAAGCAGTAATGCCTCTCTCTTCTTTAACCTGACTTAAATATGTCCTCATCAGTCTCCATAGCTCGAATTGTCGTCGTATTTCCAGCTCAAGATGACTGTTCATATTAGCCCTTACGAAGGCATTTGATGGAGACCATAATTTTGCAGCTCACGACCAAACAGTGAGATGCACTGCGTCGGTGGTGAAATGTCCAGTACACGTGTGAAGGAGATCATCAGTCCTCCTCGGCGAATTGAACCCTGATCTCCCACGCAGAGAGCGGCCGCTCTACAAGGCAGGCTAAAACCCACGGGCCTGCATCGCCAGAGTGTCCTATGAGGTGTCGGAGAGTGAGGATTAACTTCACAGCACAGCTACCGGCTTGCCACTCTTACACACATACAGTTTACACTATACAGTGCATACTTTTACTATGTAATACATCAGAGTGTGTGAATGCAAACAAATGAGAGCCTTCTGGAGCCATTTGTGTGAACAGCACTATTTGAATGGGGCCTACAGGGTGTGATTACAGAGAACTGTTTCAGAAGAGGCTAACCCTAAACCACTTTTTAAACACCGTCGGCATTTGTTTTTGGAACCTGGTGTTTTTTTCATTACATGTTTTATATGTATTATTGTTGTTTTGTTATTGTGTTTTTGTTGTATTGTAGTGTGTAATTAATAATAATTATTATTCTCCTCCGTTTATTATGACGTCACATAAGAAACTCTGTGCAGAACATCTGATGCATATAGAGAACATCACAGAGATTTGAAATAAATCGTGGCATTAAGCAAGGTTGACCAATCTCTCCGTGTTTATTTGTATTGCAGATTATGGCTCTTCATATAAAATCTGTCAATTTTGAAGGTATAAAATTCAGCGTTTAAGGAATAAAAACTATGTCAACTGGCAGATAATACAGCTGTTTTCATTAGATGTAAAGAAAAGATGAATAAGGCTATTAAAGGTTTTGAGGAATTCTCTGCGGAATTCTCTGTGTATGATCCAGCTTAGTAATGAATATTGATAAATCTGTACTTTTCCCACTTAAACAATGTAATCAATTAAAGATAGCGAACATTGCTGTTAAAACAACTGTCGCATATTTGGGTATTACGATTTGTAAGGATGAGAAACAAAAATTCCATCTAAATTTGGATTCTAAAATTGACAAACAAAAAAACGACTTAATCTATGGTTGTCAAACAAACTCCGATGCTCGTACTTTTTGCTCGTTCCCTGCAATGACGTCACGCAAGAAAAATAGCTTTAATGGGCTTAGGACAACTTTGACAAAATGACTGACCCCCACACATAAAATGTCATAATATAAAGAATTGTTTTAGATATTGTGCAATGTTCATATTCGTTGAAGAGGTGCTTGTTTTTGTGTCAATGGGAATATGGCTTTCTGCCCCCAGACGTAGTACCGGCGTTGGCCACCATACCCGGAGGAGCTGCAATCCTCTAGCTGGATCACGGGGGCCTGATAAACCCTCGTAAACTCGACACTTTCTCTCTGACTTTCGGGAAGTGATACTGTCGACATCCATTGGCTGTCAGCATTGTAGTACGTCTCCGTAATTTCCTGTTTAATTTATTTTAAATGTTCAATTTATTTTAATCAGAAACTGTAGCCTATTAATTTTACAGCTTTACAATACCTGTAAAATAGCCAGATTCTTGTTTAGTTTTCCTTATTGCAAGTTTAACGTCAGACTTGGTCATTGAGTTATGTAGTTGGCTGTCATGCATGTCAATCAAAATACCTCGTATGTCAAGTAGACGGGTACTGACGCAGTCAGACAGTGCTGTGCCCTAGACTTTCTGTAAGGAAAGGCTAGAACCAGAACCCTTCTAACAATCACGATAATAACACTCATTGTACAGTTAAATGTGAGGCCTAATGCACAGCTTTAGCAAAGTCTGAGCAAATAGGGAAACATAACCACATCATCAGCATCAGGTGGTTTTAATAAGATTATTGTCTACAAAATCTTACATTCTTTTAGCTTTTTAGAAAGGGCATCCATATTAGTATTGTATCCTATTGAAAGGAATGGAAATACATATGATCTATTCGTCTAGTTATAAGTGGTAGTTAGTTCTACTTGGGCTATTAGCAGTAACATAAAACATGAGCCATTTGGGTCCTAGCATGCTATTAGCAGTAGTAGGCCTCTTTCTGATTAATGGATACTCAAATCGCTGTACAGTATAGCAGGACTATTGCCAATGTGCCTCACATTAACGCATACTGTATGCGGTGCGGTGATTGCTGCAGTGCACCGGGAGCGGTTGGGTTGGGTGTTTGGCTCAGGGACACCTCTCGACACTTGTGAGGAGTTAACCAGCTTTGAACCCTAAACCGCAGGGACTTCTGGATCACCTGTCGTGCCGCTCTACCCACGGCTACAGTGTCACTTAGTTTAAACCTAATTATACCCAGATTAAACCTAAACAGTAAACACATGTTATGTTTTGATTCCAACATGTTTGATCGGATCAGGTGATCAACTACAATGAAGGAGAACGTTGGCGCATGCGCGGTACACAGGGGAAGTTTGAGGCTGTGGTAGCTTTAATCAGCTAGCCTAGATGTATAAACTAGACAAAGAAGGTTTGTGTTCTTCTGTCTGACAGAATAATAAAAAAGAGTTAGGAAGTACGCATGTTAAGAATAGCGCCCGTTACATAGAACCATATGCGCTCGTACACATAAACAAGCATGAATTGAAAAGGTAGGTTGTCAGAATGTCTTTTTCAACTTTTTGCACGTAAGCATTGGTTTGGACGCATTAGCTTTGGGCTAGCCGATAGGCTAGTTAGTTGAGGCCAGTGTTGTTTTTCCACCGGCATAGTGCAGCTTGACGCCAGCTAGCTAAAGTTAGCATCTCCCCTGACGTGTAAGATTATAAGCGTCGATGTCTTAACTAAGATATCAGTACTCTGCATGGATCCGGACGAACATATTGGTAAATTGCACTGTTATTATGTACGGGTGTGAGTGGCATGGGCGCATTATTTAACTTGTAATGCGAGGACAGTGATTTATCCAGCAGCTAACAGTGTTTTCTTGTTGGCTAGTTGGCACCTTCTGTATTAGCGTTTAATGTTAATGACGCATATTACTGATAACAACGCCAGCTGACAACAATTCGAATACACATGTACGTTTATGGGATTTCAGATTTGTATTCTTACGTTGAATGTATGTATAAAGAAATGCTTAATATTGATAACCTACGTGTTATGTTTAAGTGGCTAACGTGTTAGCTGCTAGCCAACTAACATCTGTGTTAGTTCAGAGATATTTAATACTCGAGATCCTGCACACAATTACATCATATTTGCTTTAAGACACTGTCTGGCATCCAACAATACAGTGATATGCGTTACACCATATATTAAGCTTGTATAACTTTATTCAACAGTAGATTGCTAGTGCGCTAACTAGCTAGTAACTGGCTAGTCAACCAACTGGGTGCTAGCCTGAATAAAGACTAACGTTAGTCTTCACAATGTTGAGCTGATCGACTTGACATCTTGTACTTATAAAGCGATGTTTGTCGGCGAACATTGTACGTTGGTGTATGGCCCCTGTGTCATAGGCTGTTGTATTAACGTGGCGATTCGTTTTCCAATTGCATCCATCACTTTAATACATAATACTACCCGGTATAACCGTATTTTGGGCTATACGTTATATATAGTACTCATGGTACTGGTATTGGTTGATTTGTTGTATTTTTTTATTTAGGGACTATGCAGTCTCCTGTTTTTATAGATGGGTGTGTTGGGCCTACATGCAGGCCTAATGTTTTTGTTTTTGTTCTATAGTGGGATCTGGAGAATGGAGAATTTAGTGATACCTTAGAGATACACCTCTTCCTTGTACATTTTAACCACTTGAGGTGAGTTATTTCTCAACTGCTGTTACAATACATACATACTTGAGAGCTTGTTGTCCACTTTGTCTAATAGTGGTCTGAAATCCAGTCAAAATGGATTTAGACATTTTCTCAAAGCCCACTGACTATGCTTTACCCTCTCTGTAAAGATATGTAAATATTAAACTTGCACAATGTGGATCTATATTTGGAACTGTTAATGTGATGCATCTTAATGTGCGGAGGCATTGGCCGTTTTAATTGTAACACTTATTTTGCTCCTGGTATTTTTTTAAATGCAGAATTTAACAACTTTCAACCTCAATGTGAAGTTAAATATTATTTAATTGGTTGATTTGTTGATGTGCCAAGTATTTTTTTCAAGAGAACAACAACTGTCAAGCTAGTCTCTGCCTAAATGCTTGTCATGCTCATGTCTCCTCCATATAGTGTTCCACTGTGCCCCCAGAGCTTTAACCCCTTGTTGGGTTATAGGCCCAGCTCTCTGATAAACATATATTCTTATGTGCAAATATAAACACAACTGCAGCCTTTCTTTTCCTGCATTTTGTGCAAGCTTTCACTCCCTAATCTATATCGATCGTTTCCACTCAGCTTCAATGGCCAATGCGTGACATAGCCTCGATTGTGCTTTGGCTTTTTTTAAAATTATTATTCAGGCGGCGTTCATTTTGAAAGGAGTCTTTATTTAATTTATTAATTGAAATAGTTTTCTGACCCGTGCTGCGCCCATCCCTCGTGGGGTAATTGAAGCTGTGTTTAGACGGAGTGCTGATGCCCAGTGGGATCCCGTGGCAGGCTCAAGTTACCCTGTGAAAAGTTCTGCTTTTTGTGTTTGTCCCCTTAATAACATCACTCACTCTTCTCTCCGGAAAGGTTAAGTGGAGCGCTTCAGGAACGTCAAGCTGGCGATGTCACGGGTCCCCACCCCTCCTCCGCCCGGGGAGATGGCCAGTGGCCCTGTGGCGGAGAGCTGGTGTTACACGCAGGTACCAACACACAAACGTGTTAACGCTCAGGCACCAACACGCAAACACATGTTACTCGAAGGTAGCAACACACAGGTACAAACATGCATGTGTGTTACACGCAGACTCACAAAGGTAGGACCGTGGCCATGTGTGTTAAGCGGCCATCTTGGAACGCTAGAGTGCTGCTGACAGCCTTCCCCTTTAAAGATGGAGTAGGCGATGCTGGAGAAAGATTGGTTGATCTCCATATCCAAACACATCCACCTCTCCTTTCAGTGTCATAGTGCTCCCTGAGATATCTCTCAACACGTTTGTGTCTACACAATACAGGTGGAGTAGGCCATGCTTGATGGTGGGCCAATGATTGTTTGAACTCCTCATCCAAATAAACCTCAACGTAGTGCAGTCTGCACCACTCTGCTTGAGTTCCTGTGTACAAAGCCAGGGCTGTGTTAGCCTCACAAGACCATCCTGATCTTGTGAGGCTATATTTAGTTTTGCCACGAGAATTGGTCTGGAAAACCTAGGAATCATTGCGATTGTGTCCATGTAGCAACTGACTTAAAAATCAGTGTTTAATTGATAGCTATACGGGTGTGCAGTTTCGATGCACATCTCCCCAGATGGACGGGTGAATACCAATCTATCTGGCATGTCAGGTTAGGGCTGTGTAGGATTACCTGGTTCATTTTTTCGGTAACCACACAGAATGCACAGCTATTTGCTTGTGAGGACATATTTGACAAAGATGGTATTTGATTAGAATTGCTTACCTCACATTTTTGAGTTTGTTTTCTTTGAGTAGTGCCTTGAGTAGTGAAGTTGTCTTACGTACTAACTTAGATTAGACACACAGGTGTGTTTACTCTTCTGACAACAGCTCACTGGTCAAATGAACCTTTTAGATGGAGTACATTATCGCTGAGTGGTTGTGAATGCCTGGCTGCCTCTCATGTGAGTGTTGTTTGTTAAATAAACAAAGTCAAGTACCTGTTTCCAGGCATGTCACCTGCAACATCACTTTCACCATAACTCCGATAGCTAGCAAGGCTCCTGTAGCTACTAGCAGGAGTTCTGTGACGCAGGTTCAACATGGCATCTTGTCTGCCAGTATGTGGCCAGAGAGTTAACAATGGGCATCCAGGGTGTACCAGACTCATTTGGATGCATCCACCCTGACCAGGAGGCAGAAGACTACCATAGAGACAGAGCCCATTTAAGTCCCATCTACACTGGGGAAGGGGATGTGGGGGGGGGGGGGGGATTCTATAGCTCCGTTGGCGTTGTGTTAAGATACGCTAACATAATTCCTGACTTCTACAAAAAAATGGAAACCTACCTAAACGTTATTGTGACAGACTGCTCTACCCACAAGGTGAAGAACCCACAAATCAAACAAAGTAATGGTTTAGGCAGGCCAAAAAGTCACCACCCAGCCACGCTTAATCTCAAATGTCAGATGATCACAATCAGCGCGCTGGCCGGCTGATCTCAGTGACCAGACTGCTCAGCTGATCAGGGCAAAGCAGCGTATTGGCCAGTCTAGTCAGGGCGCTTATTTAAAAGGTTTTAGCTCCACCCATTCTTGTTGTTTCCTCTGCGAGCATGTTTGTATACCACCACCTCCTTAAATGCTGTGTTTGACGCACTTGATGTCACGGTGTTGTCATTGATGCTTGCTCTGTTCTGTACCCTATGGGGGGGAGGGGGGTCTTTTTGCTGATCTCCCTGCCATGGGCTTTCCAGGTATGTGCATGGAAAGGCAGGGAGCTCCCGGAACGGAGCCATACCTCCAAATATACATAACTTTGTGGAAATAAAATACTTATTTTGACTATAGTGGTCCTGACTGAACTAAGTTTTCAGTCAGGACCAAAAGTACATACAAGCAACAAGACGTGAGGCATATCAGGGAAAAATGGAACTGTGGGATCCTGGTACTCAATATGCGTACGTGTGGTGACTGGTTGACATAGCGTGCCAAAATAACCCTTTAGCGTGGTGAAATAACACATATTTGACCAGTTAAAGCATTTAGCATACTGTTGGTGGCTACCTAGGCGTAGTGTCAATGTAATATGACGCATGTCTCCATCGCCTGTGTACAGTTTGGTCTTTTTTTCTACTTCACTACCTATTTGGATTGACAGGTTATGAAACTGTAGTTCTGGGTTCTTTACCTTGTGGGTACTGCATCCTGTCACACAGCAGCTCTTAGGTAGGTTTCAGTTTTTTTTTTTTTTTCTTCAGTCAGAAATGACGTTAGCTTAACGCAATGCAAGGTCAGTGGAGTGCTATAAAATGTTTACCATGCCCCGGTGGGCGTGGTATTCAGAGTATGACGCGTTGTCTCATGCTTGCTCATCCGACTCAACTCTAGTACTTTGTAAACATACTTTTCTACGAAAACGTGGGTTGGGTTGTAGTCTGAGCTGTTGGGGAAGAATGCTGGGTTACTTGATGTCTGACGTGAACATGGGTCTGGACAGGTTGGCCCACAATGCTGCAGTTGTTTCCCCTAATCCTGCACTTTAACAAGTTAACTCTACATTTAAGTTTTATTCATATAATATAATTCTTTGTAGCGTTTTGACAAACTTGCTAAATATCTCCTCGCGGTCTGCAAGCTCAGTGATTCTCAAGTGGGGGGTCGCGAGATACAGAAGAGGGGGTCATGATAATTTTCAGAAATGAAATGGCATTTTAAAATGATTAAAAATAGCATATTTTAGCCATAATTGTTAATAGTAGTTAGTTCTAAATTAGTCATAAATCGAATTAATTCGGTGAATGAATTTGAGTTTTTCAACGATTTGAAAAATGCCTAAAGCGCAAAATCTAGATTAATGCTTTCATTCAAAATGAACAATTTAGGTCGCGCTGACGAGTGGCACTCTACGTTCCCGTTCTCGTGTGCGTCGGTGTGCGCTCCTCCGGTCGACATCCACCAGTTTCCCTAGCCCAACCAACCAACCTCAACAAGTTGATCATTTGCACCTGTGTGGAGGTTATATTAAGTTGGAGAAGTCATTTTGGTTTCTGTCAGAGCCATGAGGAAGACGTGTGGCAGTATATATGTTACAAAAGGCCAGTCTAGCTTGTTTATTTAGATAAGTTACATACTGTTAACCTGACATTCTAGAGGAAATGTTCTCCATCTAAGAAGCTGTACATGGAAACTGTTTGTGAATGGCTGTACTTTCAAAAACATAAACAGACTTGGCAGTTGATTGGATGAACCATCTGGTCGTTTTTGCTGTCGTCGGCACCCTGGTCGGCACACCTATGCCACGCCCGTATAGCTATAAGCACAACGCTGATTGGAACATTCAGTTGCTACTCGGACACATTCAAAATGATTCCGAGGCTTTCCAGACTGATTCTCACGGCGAAATTAAACTGAAACTCACGGGATCAGGAGGGTCTCGCGAGGCTAACATACTGTAGCCTACATGTTTTAAAATGTGTCCCGAAAATCCCGCTAGTGCATCATGCTAATCACCTAGCATTAGCTGCGATTAGCATTTCTTACCTTTTTTTTTTTACACTTTTGTTTGTGTAATATCTTTTATGCAATTACGTGCATGATATAGGTTTGGATTAACCACACTTGTTGTGATATGTACTGTAGCAATTTCTGATTATATTTGTAGATATCAGTTGCATTAAGCCTTGTAACACTAGGCTGTTATGCTACTGACACTGACCTCTATCTGGAGGTGGTCCCTGGGCGCTGAACAGCGGCTGCCCACTGCTCCTTTTGAGGAATGGGTTAAATGCAGAGGATGCATTTTGCTAAATGTACAGTATGTGTATGTGACAATAAAAGCACCTTTACTGTCATACTAGCTCTGTTATTGGCTCTGTATACTTATATTAGCTTAGTTATTAGCTATTCCAATTCGCTGTATAGGCTACACTACCTATTATAATAAACAAAACAGTTTGAGTAATATTTTGTTATGAAGAAAATTGATTAAAATCGTTATAGTCCATCATACGGAAAATAATCTATATTAGAAATTTAGGGCAAATCGCCCAGCCGTAAGTAGTAGTAGGGCTGGCCTAAAAATAAAATATCTATTTTCAGTATGCTGGATGATAATGATTCTAATCAATTTTATTTTGTACATTTGTACAAAAAGGTGTTTATTAAAACTATATGCCATATTGTAGGTTATAGGCCTATGCCCTGTGAAATATCAACAAATGTTAACAAAATAAATCTGGTAGGCAGTTATTGGAGAAACATCCACATTAATATACAGAATTTCAACACATTTTAAGTGGGCAGTCTGTGGATCTGTAGTATGATAGTTGTATGCAGACATTACTAGCCTACATTTGTAGCCTATACAGTGAATTGAAAAACCATAGACTAATAATAGGTATAAGATAATGACTTTAGAGAGCTAGTATAGTAGTAGGCTAATTTAGTGTTACATGGCCTATACTAGGCTGAATTAACTAACTCATATATACAAATATAATTGGAAATGGCTACAGTACATAGTGTGGTTAATCCAAACATATATATATATATATATATATATATATATATATATTATTTAAAATGTTTTAAAGTGTAAAAATGTAAGAAATGCTAATAGTTAGCTCATTAGCGCGATGCTAGTTGGATTTTCTGGACATATTTTTAAACTTATTTATTTACTTAATTTATGCAACTGCTCTAAATAAATAAGACAGAGGGCTGACCTTTTGAACCAAAAATGCTACCACACGTCTATGACTCTGACAGAAACCAAAGGACTTATCCAGATTAATATAACCCCCACACATGTACAAACGATAGGCGACCATCTTAAATCTGTGTTGTTGAACGTGCGCTGGTGAAACAACTTGTGGGTCTCGACCGGAGGACCAGGTGGTAAAGAAAGGGAGAAGCAGCGCTGCCCATCGGCGCGACTCCAGATGTTTATTTTTAGTGAAAGCATTAATCTAGAGTTTACGATTTAGGCATTTGTCAAATCGTTACCAAACACAAACTTGAATTAATCAAATTAATCCTATTTTTCGGCCAGCCCTAAGTGGTGGTTTATATGTTACTTTGACGTGTTAAAATACTGTCAGATAATATTAGGCCCTATGGCGGGTGTGCTAATAGTGTGGGTTGCGAGTCTCTGGCACTGTCATTTTGTGGGTCTGATAGTGTCGTGATCTAAATTAGCCGGCATGAATGCGGACACCCACACGTAGATTTATAATAATATAACTTGTATTAACAAAATGCAATGATAAGTCGAAGATACAATTCACC
>JAODLL010004467.1:0-11105 GCA_026546735.1 Forbesichthys agassizii | reverse complement strand
GTTACAACAGTTGTCATACGTCTAAGGCTATCTACTCATCTACACACACTACATTATAATAAACAATCAGAGCAAATGGAAGATGAACACTGATCCCGTTCCAGTCTGTGAACAAGACAAGTCCAAGTTTTGACGTTATATTCGCCTACTACAGCAATTATTTTGAGAAATGCAGGAGCATGTAGTTGAGCCTACTGTAGCTTGCTGATTAAATCTATGGGGAATAGGAAAGATGAGCACTCACTTTCCATCATGTGACCATGTAAGTATTTCCAAGTAAACACCTTGTCCTTTTTTAAATCATAAGAGTGTACTCTCTCAAATTAATAATTTGTTTAATATGTCTTGTACCACTGCATTTAATAAGTAAAGAGCACTACATAGAACTTCACATCTAAAACCTTCCTTCTTAAATTGTTCACTTAATTCCTTATCAACATTACTGCTGCTAAATACAGTTACAATGTTTACGATATTTAATAGCCAACTAATTATACTAGACTTCAACTCATAATAGTGCTGCTGTTGCGTATACTGTACAGCATGTTTGTGTCTACAAAGCTGTTGCTAAGATTATTGTAGTTTTGTAGGGGACTGATAGCAACATGATTGACAAACAAGTCTATATTGTACAACCAGAACCATCCTCACATACCAGGGTGAGAGAATTCCCCATGGTTAATTCTTCTCTCCAACGTCTTTGACAGCGGCTTGATGTATGAGTGTCTCTGTGAGAACACAAAACACAAACAGGTCACAGAGAGAACACCTCCAGGGGTGTTCTTCAGGAAGTACCCAGAAACGCCTGATGGGGTACCTGCATTGGGGAGACAGCAGCAGCAGGTTGGGTACGGACAGGAATCCCACTCAGTGGGCTTCTTGCTGAGGAGGGCATTTGAGAAGTGTTACCGGGTCCATCTGATAGACCCGAGACATTAACGTGTTACAGTGTTGTTGTTAACATGAAGCTGAATCTGATATTAACACCTAGACAGACCACAACAGTGGTTCTCAAACTGTAGGTTTGGGAGAAGAAAAAACTAAATGGTTGTTTGTGCCATTCTTAACAGGTCTTGAACATTTGTAATGAGAAAAAATTGTATATTCACTTGCCAGTTTAAAGAATGCTTTCCTCACTAAGACCATCCATCAATGATGTCACAAAACAAAACTCACTCTAGTTTAAATGTATACTCCATGGCAATCTCTCTCGTGTGTGTGGGTGTGTACCGCATGTGGTCACTATAGGCTCACTCTGTCCAATGTCAAAGGATTGAATAAGAGATTTGACGATAGCACCAGACTCTGAGCGGGTATCACCGTTGACATCGATGGCTGAGGTCCGAGTACGAGAGATGCCCGATGAGTGGATGCTGCTTTCTGAGTCCGACACTTTTCCCTCGTCACCTTGGGACCTGAGACAAACAATTTGAGCACCGTACCAACCTGTTATAATGAAGCAAAGCTACGGTAGATCAAGGTAAAACTAGAGTGACTACCAAACAAACATTTGTGAAATGACTGTAAGAAATTACTAAACGTGGAGTATCGTATTGCCCAATTGTTTGTGGAAAGCATGTTAAGTACTGCAGGTTAACTTTATTTATATACCACTTTTCACAGACATGCGTCAGAAAGTGCTTCACAATAGCAATAATGGCAAATGAAGAAATGCAGTAGACAATAAAATATACAAATACACAATAAAACACATCCACATTGTATGTCAACAACTTCTATTATATACACCAAATTCAGACAATCCTAATATTGTCAATATATTCCATTGTTCCTTTTCCTCTAGTGAACATTGGACTTTAGAGTGATTCAACTCTGTCAATCACTGATATATAAGAAAGGAATGGCAGGTTAAGTATTCATTTGTTGTCAGATGTTGTACTCATATCAATCAGCGTGAAGACAAAAGATAGACTGGAGTAGTATTTATTGATTTGCTTGAAGAAAAAAAAAGATTCCTTCATGGTATTATCTAGTCTATCACAGGCCAGTCCAAGTTTCCCTGTAAAAACGTGACCTACAAAATAAATAAGCAACATATCTTCCCTGTAGAGACAGCTGAGTTGTTTCAAACTACGTGGTTTTTCTAGGTGTCTTATTATGGCAATGTACTCAGTGATTTAGTCTCTGGTTTAATGCAATGGCTTTTAGGCACCTACATAAACTTTGATGATAAATGAATTATAACTAGAACCTGAGAGTCTGAATATATTGAATATACACATTCCATACACATACATTAGATATCCAACTTAATAAATGTTTTCTTTTTACAATGAGTGCATTCAGTAAAATATTTAACTCCAGGTTACATATATCCTTAGTTGACAAACAATCCTTTTTAGATTTACTGTATCATGTTGACATGTAACCTAAAATGGTTATGTATCAGAATATGTAGAAAATAATTAAGCAGGGTAACATACACTGTGAAACGATTTTGGCATGCTTTGCTGAGAACGTAATTATTGTGATTATTATGTGAGGCTGGTTTAGTTTGTGTCCATTATAGCAACTGGATTTTGGCAGTGCTCTGCACCTACCCGATATGGCTTATTTAAATTATATTCCCTCTTTAGGCTTAGAGTAATGTCTGTTATCAAAGTTGGCAGATTTAAGTGCTGATATAAATGTTATGAATAATTATTAATGTACACAACTTAGAAAAATGGCAGGGCATGAAACATTTAAGTATGAGGCTAGTTTCCATTTAAAATTATGTTCAATTGCACCATCTGGTGGCTGTACATCAGATTGTGTTTGTTTAAAACATGCAACACCAGCAAAAGGTCTCATAAAATCACATCTGATGAATCTGAAAGTTCAAACTCGATACTATCCTCAACCAGAGATCACAGACCAACAATAAACATTTTGTATATATAGAAAACACAAAACATTTAAGTTAGCATGTGCTGCAGGACACAAGACCAAAACATGTTTCAATCTAATATTAATTGTAACATTAACAAAAGGAAGTAGGTCTGAAATGTAAAGCTAGCTGACAGCCCGAGTGACACTTGACGCTGTGGCAGTAAATTATACCAACCCAGGACTGCAGCCTTCCCAAGTCTGCTTCTTATTACCTAATTTTTCATCTCCTACTAACCTACAGTATGGCATTTTAGTTTTGACAGGTAGAAGGCACAAAAGCAATTTGAAACAGTATAAAAGCATAAGGACTTGTTAATCTGTCCTCTCGTCAACACAGAACCGTAAATTCACAAATACACAGGTACATTCACAGAAGAAATTAAGAGACCGATTAACAACACGTTCCTGGAGATGTGTTAGCAGAAATAAGCCATACGTTGTTGTTGTTGTTGTGTGTCTCCTAACACTACACAGTATTTCCGTACAGCTGTAAAGTTATGTACAGTACTGCACTGATATATGGATCGCTCTGGCGATAAATCAGGTTTATCAGGTTGAATTAATTTATATGTGACAAGAACATTCTTCAGTTGGTGCTGAGGCAGAGAGGGAACTTGTCTACCGTCCTTCTACTGCCGTCTTGGTGTCAAAAGTGGCCCCACCACCAATCCTGAAAACAAAAAGAAGTCTTGTGTAAAATATAAATTATGACTTATGAGCAACCAAATGATGTAAGTTATTTGCACATGCAGTACATGTGCAGCCCATTCCTAGTAGAATTATGTTGCATACAGAATACTACATACAGTGCAGCATAACCACAGCAAACTAGCTAAGGCAATACAATATGCTAGACGTTTCAAAATATGACTTCAGGCCATGAACAATTTGTTATCCTCTTTGTTTCATGCATTGTCCTGCAGGATTAACGGCACCACTCATGGTCTGAAGTGTGGCTGCTTTAGTCTCTGACCAGTAAACTAATCGAACATATTGAGAAACACATGTTGCAGAGCATGAGTTCAATCCAATCATGCTGTGCAGGCCATCCGCCTGCTAAAAACCAAAAAATAAGTGTTATTCACTCATAAATCCACCAGGTGGCGCCACATTCATGACATTTCAACAGCAGGGATTAAGAACCAGGCAAAGCAAACTAGGCATCCTCAAACAAAAGCAAGACAGAAGTGAAAACGGGCACAGCCAGCGAGCTTGGCATACAGATGGACAGCATAGGACGTGTTATACAGAGTAGCAGCAGACAGGACGCGGAGAGGCTGGCAGGATAGGAGTGGTCTGGAAAAGCAGGGAACTCACCTGGGACTTTTAACATTTAGCAGCCTGGTCAGGGGGACGTCTTTAACAGAGGCGTCTCTGGGAAGTGCTGGTGAACTGGTGGAGCGCAACGCCTAATCCCAAGGAGAGCTAATTTAGCAAACCTCCAGGAAATGCAATGGCATCTGACCAAATGGTACAAGCCGCCTTATTTGTCTTCTACAATTTTTCCATATTAATCGAATGCCACCGCTGTGACGCTCATAAAAAGGTCCGGGACTTGAATCTTCAATTAAAAATGTGTTTGGTTAAGTGATAACCTGCCTAGATGAAGATAGACATGAGTGCACTGTACATTAGCAAATCCAGGCACAGACTGTATTTCGAACTGACACGCACACACAAACACCAAATACATGTGCCAAACACACAAAACAATTACACAAAGTGCAGCAACAGCAGCAGCACATTTAAATTGTGCCCTCAGTGAAATGTGTTGCACCCGTCTAAACCGCATGGACGACGATGAAGACAACATCTCCACTGGGGAAGGAAAGAGATCACTGTGAAGGGCTTAGTGTGTGGGGGTCGGCGTGTTGGACAGGGAGTGGGACAAAGGTGGGTAGCAGGTCAGGAGGAGCAGAATACACAGAGGGAAATACTGCAGGAGAATGCTAAAATGCCAGCAGACCTTGCCAAATCCTACGTCTCTAAAGTCCCAAAACCAAGGATTTACCACCACGACATCCACAGATCTATCCTAGAAGCCATTATTCTGGTTTTGTGGGGTGTACAATGAGGATTATCACATTCCCATACACGCATATATACTGTACATATACAGTATATATGTGTATGTATGTATGTATATATATATACAGTATATACACACACACACATATTATATATATTTTTTTATTTTATTATAATTTTATATATTCAAAAATAATAACATCTAAACAAATATGACATTTGGGGGAATCTCCGCCATTATGAAACAGGTCCTCCTTATACCTTACAGGTTATGGATATGGCAAGGCTCTGATGGTCATCATCACCCACCCACATTGCATGAGGAGAGGAAGAGGCTGCAGCCCGGTGCTGAGGAGGAAGAGGAGGGGCAGACTGAGGAGGAGGGGGAGGGGCAGAGAAGGGTACCTGACGCCCTGCACGGCCTCCAGGTCGGAAGAGAGTTTGGCGCTGCGGTCCTGCTCCTCTTGCAGTTGCCTGCGGAGGGAGCGCAGCTCCTGCTGCGCCTCCACCTTGATGTCGTTGGCCACCACCACCGCCGTCTGCAGGTCGGCCTGGAAACGTTGCCACTCCTCCTGCTCATCCTGCACGCACACACACACACACACGCACAAGGACACGCACGCACGCACATGGACACGCACACACAGACACAAGGACACACATAAAGGCATACACACGGACTCACACACACAAGGACGCCAATGGACACACACATACACACACAACTCTGTGTAATAACTTTTATAACTAATTGTTGTGTTGTTCTGAAACGTATAAAACCAGTATAGCCTGAGACCTTTCTACAAGGAAGAAGGTATTTTATCGGCTGCTTTTGAAATAGGACTCAACCTGCGAATGTGCTACAGTGCCCTGCTGCTTCTTCCTGGATGATGTGCATGTGTCTGTTTGTGTATTTATTGTATTACTGTATAGTCTATACTATAGAGCTAGTGTGTCATTATTAATTCATATTCACTGCTGTTGCTGGCCAAATCGGGGAAGTTTATTTATTCTACTTCCTCTACTCTAGTTCTGCTACCCAACAGGGAGAACAATTGGGTATCAAATTAATGAGTGTTATTCTGGCCACTAGGGGGCATGGTAATTCAGAGGCATTTCATCAGCACTCTCCCATTCAAACACAATGCTCTAAGCTCTAGTTTGAAAAGTAGTTCTCCAGAAATGTATGGTGATTGGGGGCCAAACGGTTATTAAGCTGATTAAAGGACCTCCTTTTTCTTAAAGTAATGACAAATTACAATGATACCACCTCAATATTTATCCATATGTATTTAACTGTAAGGCTAGTTTCTAAACAAGCCAGTCAAGATAAAGTAAGTAATTTGAATTTAAGCAGCACACGTTCCTCCATTGTGACGATAGAGTGACATATGCTACTGCAGATAACCAACTCTTACCTTCATTTGTTTACTGAGAACCCTCGACTGCCTGTCCACTTCCCTTTTCTGCAACTCCAGCTCTTTTATCACATCTGCAATGAAAAAGACGACCTTTTTTTAAAAAAAGAGGAGGAAAAAACGCTTCTAAAAGACCAGTCAAGTCCCGGTTAACTGTTGACAACCAGTAGATACCTACAGTACAGTATTAAGCTTAACAGTCTTCACTACACATACTGTATAGACACTACATATCTACAGTACTTTATTTGGACAAAATGGCAGAGAATAAGCGAGACACGTGAATCATACATCAGGTTAACTGAGATCTGACTGGTGACTCATAATATGCTGGGGACATTCCCCCCCGTCACGCACCACTGGCCAAATGTTCCAACAGGACCCTAAACACTCAAAATAATCCCAAATACAGTGATCATAGCAGCAGTAAGGGATGGGAAGCCAATAAATTAAGGTAAGATGCTCTCTTCCTCATGTCTGAACAGCACATCACTCTGGAGGAACTAAAATAAGGTTCTAATGGGTTTTTACTTAGAACCAGTGGTTCTCAAAATGGGAATATCTGTGTGTGTGCGCGCAGCAGACAATGACATTCCTATACAAAGCACAGGGGGGTGGGAAGGGGTGCTGTGACATAGTTACAGTTAAAAGGCTCTGAAACAACCTGTCAATCTTAATTGCCCCTCCCTTGAGCGAGACATACTTTCCATGTCGAGGACAGTCTGGTTGGTGTGGAGGTGGACGGCTCTCTGCTGCTCCACCTGGTCCTCCAGCTCAAAGATGGTCTCCTTGAGCTCCTTCACCTGGTTCTCCGCCTGCAGCCCGGACTCTTCCAGGTAGCTCACCCTGGCACACAGCTCCTGCTCCCTCCTCTCTGCCTGCTCCTGCACCTGCTCACACCTGGCCTCCACCTGCAGGTGTGTATGCAGTGAAGACGAACAGAATGGGCTAGTCCAGTGATGTCCACGCACACCTCTGGGAGGCAGTAGAGTTCACGAGGGGAGGGGAAAGGGGGGGGGGGGTGCTTGATATAATTTGCTTTGAGGTTATTTGCTTGACCTCTAAACAAAGGGGGGCACCACTGGCCTGGTTTATAAATGATTTCCAGCTGCACAGCGGCGCCAGCTGGTCAAGAGATGCAACTGCACAAAGGTTATTTTGATGTTAAAGATGTTAAATGGATTTTGAACTAATAGTTGTACTTCCAGCAGAGTAAAGAAAGATGGTAGATACGGAATCAGCCAAGACTAGAATATACGGGTTGAGTTCAGTTCTGGAAATAATGTTGCAATAATGTTAGAGCTGCTGGTATTTAAAGTATTAAGAGTTAAAAGTTGATAATTGTATTACTTATCTTAGACTGTTCTCTCACAACCAACAGAAAGGTTTCGTTTAATAAGATTAACCGAGATCACTTCTCAATAGAGTGATTTGAAATAAAAGATTGTGTTAGAATGTTCCTTTAATAAAAAAATTTAAAAAAAGGAAACTATTTATACAAAGCATGGGACACTAGCCTGGGCAGCACAACATGTTATCCTACTGTATGCAGCTTTAAAACAGGGAAACCCATGTTTCATGCAAGTGTAATTGCTGGCTGCCACGGTGGTTATTAAATGAAAGCAGTAAAGCCACCTCTTGCTGTATAAAACACTATTTATGAAAGCATCCAGATGTCATTTAAACAGACAGGATTACATATCCACAGAGATGAGAAGGATTCGTCTCAACAAGATTCTGCTTTGTAAACAGGAGTTTAACAATAAAAAAGGATGCTGTGTGCAGTGTGAGTGGTCACAACACTTCGCAATTACATCAGAGCTCAACAATGACTGTACTGCAGCCATATTTAGCCCTAATAGGGGACATACATCCCTATGGTGACTCATGGAAATCTAAATTAAATTAAAAGACGTTTAGACCGTTATCTCATCCAGTCCAATTGCAGAAAGTAAAGCTGTTAACACTGTGCAGAGGTCTGTGAACTCAGCTATGAGCATGTCAATAACACGCTAGCATGTTAGCTATGACCGTTAATAAACATAAGTAACATGAGGAGGCCTCCAGTCAACACGTGGCTGTTAAACGATCACGCTGTTAGGAGACTGATGTTATGGCACCGCAACGTCACCCGCCCACCCAAGCACACCCGTGTTTTGAGGCCAGCTGACTGAGTCAGAGCATCACATAGCCTGTGACCGTCCCAGGACACAGCGTGTACCATGCTGACATCTGGGAAGCTAACGCCCCACCCTGATATATGGTAAATGGTATGCATTTATACAGCGCTTTCCTAACCCTCCGGCACACACACATGTACTTCACATTCACACCCCGATGGTGGTGTGGTGTCAGCCATGCAAGGTGTCGTCCAACCACCGGGAACAGTTAGGACTAGGTGTCTTGCTCAAGGACACCTTGACGCTTTGTGAGGAGTAAGCGGGGTTCAAACTAAAAACGCCTCGGTCACCTGTCACCTCGCTCTACCCACTGACAGTCACTGAAGATAACGGTGTAAATGTAGGTCAATGGTAAACATACTGTACGTTTACGTTCGTTTTCCTCACTCACCATGTGGTGGGAGCATGACTCGTTGCAAAACATAGTCAGCGTGTCATTGCGTCAGTTGGTACATGAGCTATGACGTCCTGGGCTCAAATATGACTCACGCCTGTAAAAAAGCTAGTTTGTGTACATACAGTACGTACACACAGAGACACACCAGTGGAGTTCAAAGAAGCAAAGTGGAATGATTATAAGCTACAAATACATTCTGAGTCATACAAAGCCTAATAATGTTCAGGTCATGATCTGCATTGTTTCACACACACAGCCACCAAACACACATTCACATGAACGGATTGATTACATTTTTCTTGGCCAATACATTTACGGTTGTTATTTATTGTAAATTTCCAGATCCCAAATTTCCAGATCCAAAATAATTCAGGCTACTAAAGACCCATTCATTTGAATCAGGTGTGTTGGAGCAGGGAGACATATTGAATTGAAAAGCTCTGGTCTAGACAGACAGACAGACAGACAGACAGAAGTGGCAGCTGTGTGAGATGCAGCCAAGACACTCCCAAACCCCCACCTTGGCGATGGCGGAGTGGGCGTGCTCAGCCTCCGCCCGGGCCTGCAGCAGCTCCTGCCTGAGCTCCGACAGCTCCACCTGCAGCCGGTCCCGCTCGGCACGGGCCGCCGTCAGCAGGGCTCGCAGCTCCATGGCGTCACCACCGCCGTCGGCACCCTGCGCAGCCGCCAGCTCGGCCGCCAGCTCGGCCACCCTCTGCCTCTCGGCATCCATCTGGGCCTTCAGCCTGCCGTTCTCCAGCCGCAGGCCCTCGGCCTCGGACGCCCCGAGCCGCTCAGAGGCCCCGGCCTCCAGCTCCATGTCCAGCCGCGCCCGTAGGCCGTCCCTCTCCTCCCGTAGGCAGCGCGCCTGGCTCTGTGCCTCCTGGTGCTCGCGCTCCAGTGCCCTCAGGCTGCCCGTCAGCTGCTGCTGGATGTCCACCAGCTTCTCCCGCTCGAAGCGCGAGTTCTCCGCCAGCTCGGAGTACCGCTGCTCCAGCTCGGCCAGCCTTCTCGCCTGGCCGCTCAGCTCCGCCTCTCCCCCGGCCTCCCCCTCCCTGCTGGCCACCACGTCCTCCCCGCTGCTCCTCAGCAGGCCAGCCAGCTCCTGGTTCTTCTGGGCCAGGAGCTCCAGGCGCTCCCGCTGCTGCTGGATGGAGGTCTGCAGGAGCCGGCGCTCCGCCGCCAGCCGCTCGTTCTCCGATGTCAGCTCCTGCACCACCTGCTGCTGGTCGGCCAGCTCCTGCAGGGTGGCCTGCAGCTCCTCCGCCGTGCTGTGGTGGCTCTCCTCCAGCTTGTGGAACTGCTCCGTCAGGCTCTCCACAGACGTGCCGCTGCGGGCCTCCCCGGTGGCCGCTGCCGCCGGTGATGACCCGACGCTGCTGCCGGCCGACGAGTCCGAGTGCGACGGGATCTTCTCGAACTCGGAGGAGTCGTCAGGCGAGGTTTGGAGCGGGCCGCATGCGGGAGACGGCAGGCCGTTGGACACAGGAGACGACTCCAGGCTGAGCAGCTTCTCCTTCAGGAGCTGGTTCTCCTCACGGAGGGCCGCCAGCTCCCTCTGGAACTTCCCGTTCTTCTCCCGCAGCTCCCCGACCAGCACCAGGGCATCCACCACCTGCGTCTGCCCTCGCTCGGGGGCCGCGCTCTCCTGCCGTGAGGCGTGGCTGGGCGAGGAGGTGGAGGAGGAGGTGGTGGAGGAGGCCCTACCCCTGCAGCGCTGCAGCTCCACCCTCAGGCTGTTAATCTCAGAGTCCTTGGCCTTGGACTCCGTCAGCAGCTCCTTCACCTTGCCCTCCAGCAGGCCCTCGGCCTCCCCGCGGAGCTTGGCTGAGCTGCGCTGCTGCGGCAGCTGCTGAGACTGCTGCCTGGCCAGGGTGGATAGGCTGGAAGTGCTAGCGCTGGACACCATCTTCTTGGCCGTGGAGCTCCTCAGCTGGTCCCGGATGGAGATGCGATCCCGGGAGATGGCGGCAGGGATCTCTTTGGGAGCTGGGATGCCAGACCTCTTGGGTGCCTGACCGGCTGTACCACACACACAAACGATACACACACACACAAGCGCCATCAGTGAGGGTCACATCTTGTTGTCAAGGTGAACGCAGGATGTGCAAGCATATATATTAGGGGTGTAACAGTTTGTGTATTCGTATTGAACCGTTCGGTACAGACGTTGCGGTTCGGTCCATGCAC
>JAODLL010004465.1:0-11107 GCA_026546735.1 Forbesichthys agassizii | reverse complement strand
GTGCGTGCGTTTATAGGGTAACTGATACACCATAAAGTATTTATAGAGAATAGCTCAATAATGGAGCCGCTACCAGATGATCTCTAGTGAGGCAGAACACACACACACACACACACACAGCACCCCATATGCTGCCTGTGACACACACGCACACACGCACGCACGCACGCACGCACACACACACACACACACACACAGACACACACACAGAACCTCATATGCTGCCTGTGACACACACGCACACACACACACGCACACACACACTTTCTTATATACTGTATAGTTCTATGGCACACACGCACGCACACACACACCTTCTTATATACTGTATAGTTCTATAGCACACACACACACGCACACACACATTCTTCTTCTAACTGCTCCCGGTGGTTGGTCGCGCCTTGCATGGCAGCAATTGCCATCGGTGTACGAATGTGTGTGTGAATGGTTGAATGTGAGGCAAAAAATACTGTAAAGCATTTTGAGTGGCCGGAAGGTTAGAAAAGCTATATAAATGCAGTCCATTGACCATTTCTTATATATAGTTCTATGGCACACACACACACACACACACACACAGGCTGTACCAACCCATGTGTGTGGACCGCTGTGTGTCCAGGAGCTGGAGCAGATGAGGTCCCGCATCGCCCGGGACGAGGTGACCGTGGAGGTGGACTCCGCCCAGGGGCCCGAGTTGGGCACGGTGCTGTCGGGCCTGCGCACGCAGTACGAGGCCATCGTCAAGACGAACAAGGAGCAGGCGGAGCAGTGGTACAACAAGAAGGTCTGAAGCATCTCCGCTCCATGATTTATGTCACTAACACGTTACCAGCTAAATGTACTAGCAGCAGCACCTTTCAGTCACGACCGATATTGTCAAAATAAGTATTATTTGCATTAAAGTGTACCTGCACCCCAGCTCTGAGCCTGACTCCACCTCTAAAGTGTACCTGGCCTGAAGTATTCACAGATGCTAAATGAGTGTGTGTGTGTGTGTGTGTGTGTGTGTGTGTGTGTGTGTGTGTGTGTGTGTGTGTGTGTGTGTGTGTGTGTGTGCACTGCCCAGCTGGAGAACGTTCAGAACGAGGTGAAGGAGAACAACGAGGCTCTGAGGGGCGCTCAGAACGAGCTGACGGAGAGACAGCGCTTCCTGCAGAACCTGGAAGGGGAGCTAGAGAGCCTGCACAAACAGGTGACCTCAGGACCCACCCGAACGCACCACTCCTAATGATAATGTTCACAAAGTGCTTTGACACAATCTGTTAAATAAGTAGGCTACTATAACTGCTTAAAATAAATGGAAAAACTGATGGTGGGATGGGGACTAGTTGAGACTAGTGTATCTGATGTTCAGCACAGAGTCTCTTATGTCACTTAGTGCTAATGGAAGAGGCTGAGGCAAAAACACGCTCTAACTTACTGCTACTACACTCGAGACACAAGGTAAATAGTTCACACAAACAGTTATTGTTATTGTGTATATACATTTATACTGATGACGAAAGAGCAAAGCTCACATAATTGCTGGACACATTTTTAGTAGGCGTTTCATTTTTGTAATTTGTTTCTGAACCTATGCCGATGTCACATCCTTGATTTGGAAACTGCTTGTTATGTCTTCTCCATTATAATCCTCTCCTCCCAGATGTGTTTCCACATGCAGGTGTGGCTCCAGTGTGATACAGAACAGTGTCTAAAGCCCCTGCTGTTTACGTTACTATTGGGATTAGCTAATGGATTGTATCACTAAAGTACCAATACAGAAGGAGGCCACAATATTTATATTGTACAGACAGTATACAGTATATACCTGTATATACTGTACAGCAATATCATATAATATGTAAAGATGGACAGTATAATATTCAAAATATTAACTTTTCCTTCACTTTCTATATTTTTTACAGTTAATAATTATTACTTAAGGTAATGCTGTTATTTTGAGTTAATAAACAATATTATTTAGTTTTTACCCTGTATTAAATTAGTTATTACTTAAGGTAAGTTATCACTTTAGTTATTACTTAAGGTAATAACTAAAGTAAAACAGTTATATCTCTAACTAACAGCGATGGTCAACAGAGCCACCTTGTGACCCCTGACCTGCCCCCACAGATGGCAGCGCTGGAGGGGAACCTGGCTGAGACCAGCCAGAAGTACTCCTCAGAGATGGAGTGTCTGCAGTCCACCCTGAACCAGTTGGAGGAGAACCTGTCGCAGCTCCGGCTGGACATGCAGCGCAACAAGACCGACTATGAGCAGCTGCTCCGCATCAAGCAGAACCTGGAGATGGAGATCGCCACCTACAGGCGCCTGCTGGAGGGCGAGGAAACGTGAGTTACCGTCAGACTATATCTGGATGTATCACGTTTCTCGGTCAAGGGCCCAAACCGAACGGTGCTTTACAGCTTGCTAGAGAGTACATACTTTACTAGACTTTTTCTGTATTTTTACAGCTCGCTAGAGTACTTTACTAGATGTTTTATGTATTTTAGGCTAATATAAAGACGGCAGGTTAATAATTTCATGGCATTAAACAGCCAGTGTTGATAGGATTGGATTACAGGATTTGAAACTACAAATGTATGTTGATACTAATAGTTCTTTTAAAAAAAAATTTTTTTTTTACTCAGTGTCAAAGAACTTCCCCCTCCACCAAAAAGTAAGTATTGCTTTAAGAGATTGATTTACCTTATCTTACCTATAACCCAACCTAGCCTAACCTAGGCTAACTTAAAACTTATATACTGTATATACACAGTAATGGTATGTTCTCCATGAACGTAATGTGGGAGCATTACGCAAAATTAAGACAGCTTCACAAGCTGGATACAAAATAATGTATTATCTGAAGACAGTAATACTGGTCTTACAGAATACAGAAGCTTATCGCCCTGTCATCAAAACAGGCCAGTGTTGTGACAGAGACTGAAGATCAAACTAAACCCTGATATGCCGAACAAACGGTTCTGTCATCTCTTGCATATAAACAGCATGTCTTCTAAAGCTTAAGAGGAATTATTTATGGTAGTGTGCCAATGGCGCCATTATCTAGTGTAAAACAACACAGACGAAAGTGAAAGTGTAGTGAGCCATAACTAATGATAGTTTCTCAAAAAGCAAGCACCTGGAACAGCTCAGCTTCTACTAACAACTAAATGTGGTTGTGAAAAGAAAAAGAAAACCATTTTTTTTAAATCTCAAGGTGTAACTGTCTAGGTACAAGTGTATTGCAACTGACTCACTCCTTAACAATGTTATTTCAAAATTGCCCAATGTTGTTCCCTAGAAATGTGTTGTACAGTCAACATGTACAATATTTTGTTAAACGTTTTTACTTAGATATTTTTAGATTTCCATTCTTGTCTTTATCTCATTTCATATTTATGTAATTTAATGTCCTCTCTTCTGTGCTGGCATATCGCCTGTCTCTCCAGAAGAGCCAGATGTTCGCACCAGGAAGATTGTGAAGGTGGTGACTCAAACCATGATTAACGGGAAGGTGGTGGACGAGTCCAGCGAGGTTGAGCAGATAGAGGAGACCAAGAAATAGACAAGAAAGCACGACATGAATATTGGACACAAAGACAGCAAATGAGATGAGAAAAATAGATTGAAAGGAATTCCGTAAATAAAGATTAGGAACAAATTTACATGCAGAGAAGACACAGAAATATTTACAAACAACTATTTTCTTTTGTGATTATTTTAACAAAATCAGTTTGAAAATTCCCTACAGTATATCATGTATTTCTGCATGCAGCATGATTTCATGGTAAATAGATGTGTTATTATGTAGTGTATGTAGTTTACTCTATTTTAGCTACAAATAAATGTCCTTTTCAAAGAGTTTTATTTCTAAATGCTTTGCAAAGTAGTTTTAACACTGCAAAAAATGCCCTATCAAATATAAGAGTAAAAATATTACAGTAGTTATGAGCTGACTAAAGCTTAAAACAAGCAAAACTGGATGCCAGTGCAGTGAGTGAGATTCACTTGATAAGATTTCTTAACGTTAATGCACATTTACTTAAATCAAATCACTAGATAAGCATTTATATTAGAAACAAGCACAACTAGATTTTAAATCTATAAACAAGATTATCACACTAAGTTAGATTTAGTCTTTGCAGTGATATCATTGACATCTTTTATGTTTGTAAATTCTTTGACAATTCTGAATAAAGCATTACATCCTCTATACTGTATGGTCATTATCTCGCTCAATATACTATATGGCAGTTAGGGGATTTAAATTAATTCTAGTTAAGAAATAGGACACCTTTTTTTTGTTTGTTTATTGTTGATGACATTGACAAGGCCAAAGCGCTCGCGCACGCACGCACACACACACACACACACACACACACACACACACACACACACACACACACACACTTAAGGGCATTAAAATAACAAATATATGTAAATAAAATGACAAATATATGTAAATGTTAAAAGGAGAATACTGACCTTGGAATGACATGATCTATAAGAATTCTCTGAACTGACTTTGAGAGTCGCATTCTATTATAAATTAGGTTTGGCGAAAAGAGCTTGTTTTATTTGATGTATTATGAAACAGCAAAGGTTTATGATAAAGTCCTAAGTATTAAGTCAATATAAGCAAAAGAGCTGACTGAAGACAATTTACAATAAAAAAATGTTCTAAACATCTGTTGTATTTGTTCCAATATTGTATGCCCTCTTTCTCTTTCTGAATTCATAAAATAGAATATAAACTCCAAAAAAACATACATTAATTACAATATCAACAGTAAGGTGTAGCATTTAGTAATGTTTTTTCTTCATATTTTCTTTCATTCTTCATAATTGTACAAGGCAGTTAACACTATTATTTTTATGATATTCCCAAGAAACAAACATGTGTATTTATCCTCTCTCAAAACAAAGCTTTGTTCGTAATACACTTTGACCTGGGCTGACTACGCTGTTTTACAAAGCTATGTGTACAAGATATAAATGTTGTGTAATGGAAATTGAACATGGTAGTTTTTCTTCAGATGTCCTTTGCTGAGTCTAGCAGTACATTTGTCCTACTTATAAAAAGTAATAGTGAAAATATGTGTCTTAAAATACAGTATGCTGTCAATTGCCCACCAATACAGATTATACACACATACAGTACACACAGTACATAAAGGTGCTTGCACTTGAGCTCACTCTGTGAGTCATGATATGTTGTATTTGTGTAGACACATACCTGTGGTACAGTAGCTGTGTCACTAACACACAACCAGTGTCTGTGATGGAGGTGTGAGAAGGAGACAGGGAGATTATGGGCTTAACAGGTGTAGAAATGTCTCAAACGGTGGTAGGCTGCACCACAAATAACTGTGTCACGTGTTGATGTTGTTTACATCCCATCAACATGTATAAATCCATTAAGACAATACAACATAATATCATAATTATTGAAAAGCTGAACACATTATTTTCAAACCTTCCCATCTGATATACAGTAGTATTCCTGTAATTGTCTCCGAATGTTACGTCACCTGGCACGTGGGTGAAGTATTTCACGTCAAACTGCAGCGGTTGATCCACCAGAGGGTACACAAAGTCTGTGAACAACAGTGATTATCTTCTGCTGCCTCGCTACCATGCCTCCCCACCTATTTAGAGGCTAATGATATGTTGCGCATGAATGCCAACACAAACACACACCCCTTTAAAAAAACATTGTGGGCCACACGCAACACACATACAACACAGAAAAATAACAGATGTATGGAGTACAAAAGACACAGATGTGTGATGTTTAAAGTGTGATGTCATTCTGTGCTCAGGACAGAATTATTCCACTATATCTATACACTATATCTTTACTGTTTGCTGTTATATTTGTGTTTGAAATATTGTATAGGACCTTGAATTTACGGTCTAGAGAAATAGTGGAACCTTAATATAAAAATACATTCAACAAAACAATTATTTATTTATAACAAACAACCAAAATCCAAGTCACAGTTGCTTTGGGTTAGTTGGGCCAATTAAATTTATAAAACATAATAAACTAAAATGAACCATTCATAAAGACAGTGTCAGTTTTCCTTTCATTTTGAGGATCGTGGCTAAAATAAACACCAATTAATATTATAATAACATACAGTAAAACTATAACAATAATAATAACCGTATCAATGCCAGTGCTATTAGGCAAAACTGTGAATAATGGAAACCATATTATGTTGAAAATATCTTACGCCTCCTTTTCTTGTTTTTAAATGACAGTTAGATGGTCTCATTTTCAGCTTTGTGGTCCTGTCCGATATACAGTAAGCTAGTTCTCAGATAAAATGAAATAAAATAAAAAATAAAATGATATACTGTATATACTATTATTTTGTTGCTCTAGAGTTTAGAATGGAAGAAACAACACAAGGTAATTGTCGCAGTGAAAAGCACAATTCTAATTAAGGGTGTCGCCATATTGGCAAAGTGGATCTTTTACCACATGCGCAGTACAAACATAAGATTACGTTGCAACTCCGACACTGGAGTTCCCGAACTCAAGCCTCATGCATGTGCTCGAGGCTTCAGGTCATAAAATAACAGTAATTTTCCTTTGGTTTTGGACTCTATTGTTATATTTGTAGGCGTGTTTTAATATTTAGCATTTACACTAAAAGTAGGATCGATACACCGCTTGTTGCTCGTACAAGAGAACAGCAGGCACGAGCGTTGGACAATGTGGCATGATAATTACGTCATGACAAATCGTCCAAACTGGCTTTATTGACGTTGTTAAAAAATATATATGTATAAAAGCACCAAGAGAATATTATTAAGCACCATATGAACCAATTGCAGAAGCTGAACAAAATGTAGCCGAGCTGCTTACGTTTCCATGGTACATGCGGTCATACCAGGACAAGCCCAGCAAGTGTTTGCATGCATTGGCACGTGCATTTGAGTACATTTCTTTATTTGTATTTACTTTCCCCATAGAAAATGATCTGCCTTAAAAGTACAGCAAGTGCTTGTAAGCTAATTTCTGTGAATATTTATACTCGCTAGAGTAAAGCCTGTTCTGTGTGCATGCTGAAAAAATAATCAGGTGTTTCTACACAAGACATTGGAAATATGTGTCCTGTATGGGACAGAACATCTGAGCGAGCACTCTATGGCATTGTAGGGAGAGGTGTCTTTTAAATGATCTCGTTGAAATCAACAAGATTTCTCCAGAATGATTGACTCCACTTGTATCTTATGCAGGTGAAATAAAATGCAACATTTATTCAACTTACACAACTTGCATGTGTGACTAAAGCATGTGAAGACTAAATAGTGAGATTTGGAATATACAGTTGAGCGCTTCACACACGTTAATGTGATTTGGTGCTTGAGTCACTTCACTCCTATTATCAGTTTAACACAAGGCCACACCAGCGTCCCAAGTTGTTTAAAAAAAACACTTTTATTTCCCACATTCACTAAAAGCAACATCACAACGGTATTCCACAGAGAGAAACAATGGTATGGGCAGATGGACGGCGTAGCAGTGGAAGAGGGTGGCGATGTGGAGAAGCAGGAAACAGGAAAAGGAAACCCTGCTACACCTCCCCCTCCCAGCCGCGAACCCTCATCTATCTAATGTGAGCACACTCACATACACATTTCAATACACACTCCCATACTCACTCACTCGCTCACTCAATCACTCGCTCCATAAGCCACCTGGACATCAGCTATCAGGCTTTCTCAGATTTTAGCAACCACCTCTTCTCACCTCCCCTCCCAACATCACCCCTTTCCCAACCCTAATCCTGGGGTACCCCTGCCCTGAATGCTGTAGATGTACCCCTGCTCCAACACACCTGATGCTAATGAACGGGTCGTTAAAAGTACAGGCTTCTATTTGTGCCAAAAATATGTCTATGTCTGCACATGTGACAAAACATTAGTCTGTCAGTTGAACTTTGAACTGTGCTTTGCTTGTGACAAAATGATTTTGACAATGTTGACTGAAATGAAAACATTCGTCCGTGTCATTTCAACCAGAGAGAATATCATTTAACAGAGAGGTTCATTTGATTTTTGGAAGAAGGGGAGCGACTTTTACCCTTCATGCAGACCAGAACGATACAGCGTTCCACGTGTGTCAGTGTGGAGGTCCGTTGATTTCCCCACAATATGGCCCATATCGTTTATCTCAATGAATAAGTTACATTAATTCCCAAATACTTACGATCAATCTGAGGCCACAAAGGTATTTGTGCAGCAAAATGTTTTGAGGTAAATGTACTTTGTTTCAGGCCATGCATGGTAGATGTAGCTGTCTGAGAGCTGCTTACGTCAGCCTCCACGCAACACGCCCACTTTTGAGACTCGCCGTGTTCCATCTTTGCTCCACTGAAATGCATTACAACGCTCCATCTTTAATTATAGACTCTTTGGTTCAACTTTAAACTGTACTTCAGTCGTCTTGCTGCATGTTTACAACATAAACATAGACATTATTTTGGGCACAAATTAACCTCATAAGAAGTCTGATAATGACCCATTTATTCAACATTCATAAGCGTCAGGTGAGTTGGAGCAGGGAGACAATCTACTGTACACCAGGCGGTCCCCATAAACCAGGTTTGAGGAGCCACTAATCCACTGGTTCTCAAACTGGGGGCCGGGACCCCCTGGGGGGTCGCAAGACACAGAGGAGGGGATCACAAGATGATTTTCATGAATGAAATAACAATAACAATGGTCTCGGGATCCCCCCAGTCAGAGCTTGCTAATGTGGCTCGGGAAAGGGAAGTTTGGGGTCCCTTACTGGAGCTGTTGCCCCCGCAATCCGACTCCGGATAAGCAGATGCAGATGGATGGAAATAACAATAAAAAATTATTAAAATGGCATAGTTTAGCCATAACAGTTAGCAGTAGTACAGTTTATACCCGGAGAGGGCAATCCTGGTCGTAGAGGGCCGCTGCCCTGCATGTTTTATATGTCTCCCTGCTCCAACACACCTGATTCACATGGATTGGTCATTATCAATCTCTGCAGAAGCCTGATAACGACCCATTATTTGAATCAGGTGTGTTGGAGCAGGAAGAAATATAAAACATGCAGGGCTGCAGCTCTCCAGGACCAGGATTGCCCACCCCTGATTTATACACTACTTTGATGTATTCTGCTGCTAGCCTGTATTAAAATATGATCAAATAACAATATGGCTGCTATTCTTCTACCACCTCTGTGGATAGCGGGGGTCGTGAGTCTCTGGCACTGTTATTCTGGGGGGTCGCGAGCTGAAAAGTGTGAGAACCCCTGCACTAATCTATACAGCAGGGGTGTTCTGAGCAGTTACACCCCCCGTCCTCTAGCAGGCGCCAGACTGCAGCACAGGCTGGAACTCCCCGGCCATGCAGAGCTCCTCCTGCTTATGGCGGACGAGGCGCTGGATGGCGGGCGGCAGGCCACGCGGGTTCCTGGCAAACACCAGAGCGTAGCCGTCGTCGCAGGTGCCGTCGTCCCTGAGCGTACGGCACGCGTACGTGATGGCGTAGGTGTCATAGTCGGTGTCGATCACCCAGTAGTTGTCGCCTGGGCAACGGCGGAGGAGACGAAGGGTGAATGCACTGGTTTGACATGTATTGTTGTGTGTGTGTGCGTGCGTGTGTGTTTGTGTGTGTGTGTGTGTGCGTGCGTGTGCGTGTATGTGCGTGCGTGCGTGTGTGCGTGCGTGTGTGTGCGTGCGTGTGTGTGTACACGGACCTCCACTGGACAGGTAGCTGGCCAGGCCTTGGTAGTTCATGAACATCTTTCCCGGGACAGCAGGATCAGGAACAGTGTATTGGGCGGCCATGTCAGCACACACAACCCAGAACCTGGAGAAGAACAACACCATCATCTTTAGTAATACTATGGAAGCCCTGATGTGCCATGAATTCACATTTGATTTACAACCCACTTTCTTGTAGTTATGTCATAGTTAGATATCTCAGGAAAACAATGCATTGTTTCCTGGTGATAACAAGATAATTATGTTGTTATCGAAATTATTGATGGAATTATCTTTATGGCTTCCATAGTAATATAAATATATTCAACAAATACATATGCTATTACATACAATTACATATGAACACATGGTGTGGCCTTATAAACAGTTAAAACATAGATATTTTCCATTTGCTTCATATCTAGGAGTATGATCCTGTTGTTAAGGTCACAGAATTTATGACGAGACTATAGAAACACTCAGAACATGTTTGTTTCATTAATTCTGAATGTTAGCAATCTGTTATTTCTCCTACAAAATTAGTAGCAAACTATTTATCCTTTGTACTGAGTTAATAGTATGGTTTTATGTATATTAGCCTGAGCTCTGAGTTTACAAATGCAAGCCTTAAAGCTGCATCATGCCTTCTGTCTTAACTCTGCATTCCTGTGCAAAACCCCACCTTTTAAGCCTAATCAGCTAAAATCAGGAAACCCCTTTATTTAATGCTGTTCAGAATGTGAGTCTGCAACCTGTCTGAAATATTTAAATCCTCAGATGTGAAAGACACACTCTGATAAGCATAGTAATTGACTCTTAGGCATTTGGACAGTATTAGTTTTACAGGACAATGTGGAATGTGTTTCTGACTACACGCACCAGTGAATCAAGTGCAAGATTCACACGGTCCTTAAAGTTACCGAACTGCTCTGAAAGCCACTACACTACCTCCACTGGGACAGCCCTAGGACGTCTATGGCTCCAGAACTGTGTAAATTCTACTAATGTGAAAATTGACCCATTCTCCTAACCAAGGTAAGTCAGACTGAAACACTATAATAACTGCATCGCATTGCATGTTAATGCTTTAATGTTACTTTACTAGTGAGTACCTTTACCAAAACAGAGTGCATGCTGGGTAGTGACTAGTGGGGACCTTTATCCAAACAGAGTGACAGGCAGGGTGCATGCTGGGTTGTGACTAATTATAAAACACCAACAGGTTCCAAATATGCGGCTACACTTCCTGCACGTAATTGAGCAACACTCGTCACGCCCATTAACTCCCTGAGGACGGCCTCGTCGCCCGCGACGAGTAAGTGCTTATCAAACATTATGATAAATAACTTCGCGCCCCTTTATCC
>JAODLL010004464.1:0-11108 GCA_026546735.1 Forbesichthys agassizii | reverse complement strand
AACACTGCTCTCCAAGGTTCAAACCATAACAAACACGTCTGCAACACTGCTCTCCAAGGTTCAAACCATAACAAACATGTCTGCAACACTGCTCTCCAACCACATCAAGCGAGGAAGGCGCCTTTAATTAATTAACTCTAAATTCTCTGCTTGTCACGCCCAAGCGCCTCCTTCTGGCGACAGGTGGAAGGTCAGAGCCAACAACACGATGTCTCAATGCAATGCAGCCTCGGTCACGGGGGTCAACGGAGTTCATTACGCCTTTGATTCACCGTCAAACACTCTAATGTGTGTGCGTGTCATCGTGATTGATGCTCAAAGTGGGTCTCGCCACGCTCACATATGGTCTGATTATACCTGCCAAAGTGTGTGTGTGTGTGTGTGTGGGGGGGGGGGTGTAGCTTGAGAGCACATTAAAGACACAGAGGGCATCAAAGACAGTACGATGAGCACTGATGGAGAGACAGAGTCTGGGCCTTTGTGGAGTGGTTGTCAGGGAGCCCGCAACAATTTACAGCGTTGCTAAGGAGCCCGCACCAATTTAGCCAACACACACATGCACGCACACACACACGTTGTTTGTCGTAATGTGGGATGGTGCCATTTCATCTCGCAGGGTAGACACCCAGGGAGCCTGTTGCCACACAACAGGCTCCCATCCAGCAGATGCCCGGAGAAATAGCTGCAATTACCATTAGATCATTTAGCACGCTTTTACACTGAGTACAATTACACGCATTAAAAAGAGCTGTAGGTAGTCTGATGTGAAAGCTATAAATTGAGGGTAATTTGTTAGAAATGCCAGAGACATCTGTCAGATACCAGTAGGAGAGATGCTCTTTGAGAATGTCTGCTCTGGTCGGTAGATTAATGACTAATCAGGCTCTCTTTACCCTGGTTGGTCCAGCAAATCTTCCTTGCCTGTCAATCACACGAATGCATACACACGCACGCACACAAACACACATACACACACACACCTACAACGGGTTTGTCAATGGGCTTCAAAGCGGCAAACAAAGCCAGTAGGAGTTGGGCATATCGCCAGGCATGTTGGGCATCAAACCCACAACCTTTCGACGGAAAAGCTCCGGACACACTGGATGCGTATTTTCCCTGCGCTGCGTAGTTTTTTTACAAGACCACAATGCAACATTCTACGTGACACCTCCTCCTGATTACAGTTAGTATCCTGATGTTAGCAGGTCCAAGCAAGCTAACGTAATGAACCCTGAAACTAACATTGCTCCAGGGGAAATGTGGTTATTAATATAGTAGGAGTAGATATTTCGCTAATGAAATGAGCCACATCTATATTTTAGGTACATCCAGGTCACGTTTCCGCATACGTTAGATTTTTTTCAATGAGTCATAGCCCTTCACCTCAACGCAAATTTGCATGCTCCACGCTGCGCTCCATAGGAAATTAATTAATTCCTGTGAAAAGGTACGCAACCAATCCAGTAAATGGACTGCATTTATGTAATGCTTTTATCCAAAGCGCTTTACAGTATTTCACCCATTCACACACATTCACAACCTTCCGGCTGGGAAAACGTCCAAGCCCTAATGCCCTCCTAACACTGTTGTTATAATGAGGTCTGTATCTCTCCATTCGACATCATGTGTGGAAATTCAGCTGTCACCGGTCGAGGTGAAAACACAACGCGCGTAACGTGATTGTTTTGGCGACGACCTCCCGCCCACGAGACAAAGCCGTCGTCAGGTAATCACAGCCACTCTCTCGGGTTCCCTTCGCTGTCGCCACGGCGCTATTCATAGCCGGCGCCGTGCGTCGGGACTTGACATTTCTGATGCCGATCGCAGGAAAGTTCCTCTGCCAAGGAACAGCGTTACGAGCTGGGCAGCGATGCCACCCCCTGGTGCCCACACACGCCCGCCACGCTCTGTGTGTTGACAAGTTAGGCAGAGAGTTGCAGCTCGCTCACAGCACGGGAGTAATGAGCTCCATTCACAATAAAGACACCAGTATAGAGGCGCATATAGACACCATGGACGTGACTGGACTGCTATTCACGCCGATGGTGCAGTCAGCTAATGCGCGCATACATACTGCACATTAGCGACAGTGTCATTAGCGTGTACGTGTTTATTGGCCGGTGGGGTGGGGGCAGAGATGATAAATGATAAATGACTGGTCTACATAACACATTTAAAGCATCGGGTGTGTCTATGTGTGTTCGCTTATCTGGTTTGTCCAATTACAGTATATGCTTGCGATGTGAATTCAAATAATAATAATAATAATAACACTGGACTTTTCTAGTTCCGTTCAACCGAGGGATTCCACTAATCACTAATTCTGACATACACTACAAATACCAATAGATACAGTAAAGTCCCATAATGCATTACACTATAACTTTAACTGACCCCCCTTTACATTGGCTTTGTCCTCCTTAAGCCCGTTACATCAGGCACGTTGGTCCCTGTCTGATGACATCATCACCACGGAGCCAAGCGAATGTGCCACATCAGCAGATGCCGTGCTTTAGGCCCTCGTTTGTCACGGTTGACGGGGAAACCTACAACAGAGTCGCAGGCCATTAAAAATAATGGATGCAATAAACTGTTTATCGGTTCTATATCTTTCTGTGAGATTTGCTCAGGGCCACAGCAGGGAAAAAGCCCTCAGAGAACGCCGCACGCTGAGCCAGCCATTAACAGACAGAAAACACCGACGGGGATTTAAAAGGAACGTATAGTTCAGCAACTTGAAGGGCTCGACCGGAAAGTACTTGAAGGGCATTGTGTCGCGGGGCGTCCACACAGCGAGGAGAAATGACTGTCGGGGAAAGTTTTGGAAAGAGGGGGCTTCTAATTTTGGCGGTTACTGACTAAACAGGCCACCTTGAACTGACCACAGATACATCTATCTAATGGTCAATACCAATCATTTATCTTTTAAATGTGACCTTACGTGAAAACATAACAGACTCAGGTCTCTCTCTCTCCCTCTCTCTCTCTCCCTCTCTCTCTCCCTCTCTCTCCCTCTCTCTCTCCCTCCCTCTCTCTCACCTCTGCTAAATAACCTTATTATCTTTCTCTCTTCACTCTTCAATGCATGTTCAGATGCAAGACACACCCAAAACCTATACTCACATATACACAAATGCACACGTACAGTACACAAACATACACAAATGCACACGTACAGTACACAAACATACACGCACACACAGACAAATGCATACAGTATGTACACACACACACACGAATAGACAAACGCAAACAAACACAAGCACATGATGGCATCGGCACACACAGGCGCCCAAGGAATCTCAAGTCAATTCACTGATATAGTTACCTGCAGGGGAGAGTGGATGATGAGTCCACAGACACACATGCACGCACACACACTCGTGCACGCACATTGAAACACATGCACACACACACACACACTCGCGCACGAGCACTCAAACACATGCACGCTCACACTCGCACACACGAAAAACTGTAATACCGGTAGACGGCCTGGTAGTCTCAGAGATACTGACATGCATCCATTTCCCATGAGGAAGAGCGGTGAACAGAGAGAGAGAGAGAGAGAGAGACAGAGAGATATAGACAGAGAGAGACAGAGAGAGAGAGAGAAGAGAAAGATAGATAGAGAGATGGAGGGCCAGCACAGGCCAACAGTGACCCACAGCTTACTCAGAATACAAAAGGGACACTCAGATTGTGGCTAGAATTACACTGGTGAAACCGCCGCCAGACGTCTCTACCACCACCCCACACCCCCATCCAACCACCCACCACCCCCCCACCACCCCTAAAGTCACCTTAGGTGTCTCTTTCGTGAGTCACCGAGAGCTGGGCAGAAATTTGGAAAACAACGGAGGATCTTTAACAGCTTCAAAGAGCTAAATGTGTGAAATATGTGCATGATGAAGTATTTCAAATGTAGTGACACGCATTTCATAATTAAATAAATACAAAGTGGAGGCATGACTATGTTCGTGTTTCTCCCCCTCCCCAGACAGTGATACAAAGATGTCTTGGTAAATTGGACTTATTTCCTTTGAAAGCTCCCACAAGCCAAGCCAGCCTGCTAACCTTTAAAAAACTGTGTGAGTGCAACAGAATGAAATGGATATTAACTTAGAAAAAGAGGGAGGGGGGGGAGGACAAAAAAGCTTTACGCCTGAGGAGAGCCTCTTGCTCCAGATTCAACAGCGCTGTAGAAGTAACCCAAGCACTCAAGTTACACACCGAGATTAATCCCACAAACATTGAAGCTACGTGACGTCTGTCTTACTCTCTGACACTCGCATGTCTGTAGAGTCATGCACACGCATGTGTCTGGATTATTCAGATGTGTGTGTGAGAGAGAGAGAGAGAGAGAGAGAGAGAGAGAGAGAGAGAGAGAGAGAGAGAGAGAGAATAATTCAAAACTAATCACCAGAGAGGCTGTTCTTTAGTCAAATAGAAACAATGCCACAGCTCCAGGCTTGGGGAGCATTCTGGGTAATTTTCTTCCAAACCTGGGCGAACATTTGCGTGCATTATAATTTTCTCCATCAGTCGAGAAACTTCATTAGAGGCGCAAAAGTGTGCCACGCCGCCAACATGTTAAAGTGCCCTCTATTCCAGTTAACTCAGAAGCAATTTGGCTACAGCACCAGACGATTTTAAGGGGGTAAAGTAGCTAACGTCCGTTCCACATCACGTTCATCAATACAGAAAGGCAAACAGAAAAGACTGTGGCCTGTGGTAGTGCATGAAGGTTTACATCAGGTTCAGGGATCCATAGAAACAAGTTGAGTACATGACAATGAAGACAAAGGAGTAGAGAGACAAATATGGGTGGTCTGCTGCAGTTGTTATGAATCAGATACAAAGAGAGAGAGAGAGAGAGAGAGAGAGAGAGAGAGAGAGAGAGAGAGAGAGAGAGAGAGAGAGAGAGAGAAGTGAGATAGTCTCTCGCTGTTTTGTCAGCTGCCTTCTGTATGTCACAAGTACTGTGAACTCTCTGCCCGCACCTCCACACACACACACACACACACACACACACACACGTGTGCACACAACTCATATACACACACACTAACACTTCATACACCATTAAACCTGCAATAATTAGTTTCTGTGGGGAGAAAATAGACCAAAAGGAAACGCACCCTCCCACACACACAGACACACCCCCCCTTCTGTCCCCCACGTCTCTCAAAACACTAGAGTGGCCGCGTACGGTTTAAATTCAGCCAATCGGCTGCCACATATTGTGTAGGCGGAGCTAAGATGTAGGACAACAAACAACAGACCGGCTGCTGGTTGCTCAGGGTTGCTTGAGCAAAGACGCCATGCAGAGACACGATAGAGACAGCCTGCTCATGCTGCCATTTACGGCCCGATTCTGGGTCCGATTTGCTCCTCCCGACAATCGCAGGGGCGTTCCCAACTCGAGGCTGCTCGGAGCCGATCATCTGCCCAAATGATCATGTAGTGTGAGGGTTTTACAGACCAAATGTTATTGTTGCTGACTGGCTCGGAGGCGCCCAGAATTAAAATTGTATATATCAAACATGTTTTATATTTACGTCTTTAAATCCTGTAGTCTGAATGGTACAGCTATTGGCGTAATCTCTCAATAGCCAATTAGATGTGAGCTGACTAGGAGTCACAACAACGTCGCCGTAGATACTAGCAAGCATGTAGGCTATGTAGCTTTCAGTTTAGTCAAATCAGTACTCAGTCAAACTGTCATTATGTCTGTCGTACCTGACGTTTTTAAAATTGGTTAAGATTTGACAATCTTCTAGAGAAGTCTGTAACGGCAAATATGGTGGTTGGAGTTTGTGCGTCCCGGTCACCAGTGAAATTGACCCATTATTAATTTAGATTAGTTATTACTTATTAGTCTTCCTAATAACTGATCTAAATTAATAGATAAAAAACTGATCTATTAGTCTTCCTAATAAGTGCCCGGAAGGGTTACAAAGATGGCTGTCGAGACAAGTGGCCAGAGCTTTCTGACACTTCGCTACAGCTGGTGGTCGTACTGTAGGAATATCCGCACAACTGCTGCTTTAAGGCCAAAGCCAAAGTAAATATCTTAAAAACGGCTGCTGTTTGTAACGTGATTCTTGTTTACATCAAACCCTGACCTTCACCAACTGTGATGTGGTTGCTAGGCAACATAAAATAGGACTTATGAACTATGCCCTTGGCTAAAGCAAACGTGCACATACGATGTATGTCCTTTAAATATCACTGTAGTGCTTTCCCCCAACCCCCCCATCACACACACACACAGACACAAACTATAGTTGTAGGGAACATTAAAAGACCAAGGCCTTCAAAGACGTCAGCTCTGACGTAATAGTTAAAGCTAACCTGTAATTGTCTAACCATGAAAACAACAACATAGCCTACATAACACATAACATAAATAACACATCCAAACAATGTGCTTAGTCTGGGCCTTAACAAGAAAGAGAGAGCCCTTATTCATAGCTTTCAGTCAGGTGACCGGCGCGATCAGCTGGCGGGCAAAACCATAGATTAAAATGGCGGCTCACACCGGCCTACCCGTAGAGATGCCACAAATCCGGGTAATTTCCTTTCCGTCCATTATTTGGATCACCTCTCAAACAGAGAAAAAGAAATATATGCACACAAACTACAGGCTTAGGGCACTTGCGATCCATATACAGCGCCCGCTGCTGTATTTCAGACACTAAAAACCGGCAGGTCCCGTCCAGAGCTCGACTTCGGTGATGTTTACATTTACCTAATGGAAAATCCCTCACCTTATACTGCTGCCAAGATGAAAGATAATAAAAGTACTGACAGTTGTATGTATTTTCCATCTGGATGGGTTAATAACACATCCCAGGGATGTCTCATCGTCAGTTAGTGCATCCGATAACAACTATTCGGCATTTTGCCCAAACGAAAGTAGCAGAGTATCATTTTCTTCCTATTATTTGGCGGGCAATGAGAAATAACCAGAGAATAACGTTTTGTTTTGCATTCCGAGGGGGCGTTTCCCAGAGTACGTGACCTCACATGAAAACTGAATTGGCAGAAGGTGTTTCTCTTCTCCCTGGCTCTGGAAACCATTGCTCTGCTACAAAACTGACAACTGTAGATGTTTACACAAACATGTGATCAGGGTTGGGTAGTAACTGATTGCATGCAATAAGTTACTTGTAATGTAACTAATTACAAAAAAAACTAACTGTAATTCATTACAGTTACCAGCTAAAACAGTAATCAGATTACATGTACTTTTTAATTTAATTTATTAGATGATGACTTCTAGGCATACTTTCAAATTTGAAAGGGAAGTTTGCAGAAGAAAAATGCATAAAACAATCTGCTGTTCTCTTACTAACCTTTCGTTAATGTAAATCAATAACTGAAATTAAGTGTTAATTTATTCTGATCCCTTGAGCAACAAAATCACAAAAAATAGAAAGATTTATGTTACTACATTTAGGTTATACAAAAATTACATGAACGATTATAATTTTAGTCAGGTAACTAGTAACTGTAATGGATTACATTTAAAAAGTAACCTCCTAACCCTGCATGTGATTGACAGGCATTGTTGATCCGCCAGACTAATCAACCAAAAGAGGCCCTGATTGGTCAGATGTCTTTCAGATTCCATCAAAAATGTAAACCCACTTATACAGAGGCAGGGGCTATCAACCGAAGCATATATTCTCACAGAGCATTTCACTCACTGACAGCTTACAGGTGTCATTTCTAAGTAATGACACTAAAGCAATAGCTCTTGAATCCTACCCACATCACCTTTAATAATAATAATACTACTACTACCCACAACTTTCTGATGTTGTCTTAGCATTACTAGAGCACAGGCAATCCTCCCCAGTGTTGTCCAGCAATTGGAAGAAGAGAGAAATACAAATACATACATTTAAAAGGTAAAGTCAGCTATAGAAAGCAAAATGTAAGCTAATACACTTCGTCAAAATCACCAAATATCTCCTCACATTTAGCTATTTTACCGATACTTGCTCACAGCTGTATTTTTTTAGGAACATAAACAAAGTGGCGAACACCGCTCACATCGCACAGATGTGTGCGATGTGAGCCGCAGAGGGATACTGTTTTGATTTGAGCTCGAAGTTAGCAAGCTTACTAGAGAATGACTCACCCTGCCGATCCAAAACAATCCGAAACTTCTACACAGCCCTGGCTCCGTAAATAGGAACATAAACAAAGTGGCAAACACGTTAGCAAGGGTTCTTGGGAATTACTAACCCTGCCTTTAATGCTGGAAGATATTTTCAAATTTATAAAAGACAAAACATTACATATATACTTTATGGACACGTCAAGCCCACCTCTGGTCTCAGGGGGTGTCATCTACGACAGTTTAACCCCGTCATGCTCCATCAAACACACCGTGGGTGTGTGTGTGCACTGTACATATCATCTCGTTATTTGCTCGTGGTACACGCGTGTGACAGACTGTGTGCAGTGACATCTGGGAATCTGACGGAGTCTCGCTCTCCGTCTGGACGGCCTCAGAGCGTCTGGCAGGATGAAGGTCAGCCAACACACACACACACACACACACACACGCGCTCGCACGTTCACGCAAACGCTCACATGCACATAATGAATACATTGCACGTACTCTACACATGCACACACACGCATGCACCTCCTGTAGCATCAATGTAGTAAAATACAAGCAAACACTTTGTGCACATACACAAACGCGCGCGTGCACACACACACACACACCTCTGCAGCATCAATAGTAGTAGTAAAGTACAAGTAAACTCATAAGCCCTGATAAATCAGAGCTAATAACTTAGTGACACATGACTTTGCACGCACGCACACACACACACACACAAAAGCCGGATGTCTGAACACACAGAAGAGATGTGACTGAGGACCTGTCACCTTCGGGTCACCTTCAACTAATCCTTGACTGACAGGCAGTCATCCATCCACTGGCCCCACACAGACTCGGCCCGTAATCCCTGTGAATAAACTCATTTACAGCAGAGGCACCCACGGAGCTCTGTGTGTGTGTGTGTGTGCACCTGAGAGAGTGCGCACGTGGCTCTGTGCATGCAGCACGTGTGCAACCGCTACAACACTCTGTAAATCTATATTATATACTGTATAAATATATATAAAAAGTAAAAACACTCAATAAGTGTGAAAGGACACCTTGAAAGATTGCCAGGAAGGTAGATTGTTGGGAAGGGGGGGGATCAAAGTCGGAAATGAGGGGCTTGAGTGTGTGTACCGTGTGTGTGTGTGTGTGTGTGTGTGTGCATGCGTGTCAGCAGACGCAGATTTAATTGGATGGGAGTGTCACACAGGACAGGAGACACGGGCGCTGCCGGGAGTGGAGGTCGTACACCAATTACTGCTCGGCGCTCCTCAGCGCCACGAGAGAGACGCAAGGCGGAGAGACCCCACTTCATTACTGACATAAACCCCTGTGCCAACGTGGGGGGCTGGGAGAGGGGGGTAGATGGGTACTGGGGGGGAGGGGGGTGCGTGAGAGACAGGGGAAAGATTACAGCTGTGGGGAAACGGAAGCAAGATCGTGACACGTGAATGTTTAGCGATGCCTTCCGCTGGGAGAGAAGATATTTAACAGCATGCTTACAGCCAAGGAAACACAGAGCAGTAGATCACTAGCACACAACCGCCAGGATAGTCTAGTGGTCTGGGCCGACCAGATCAATTAACTAATTGATCGATTTTTATTTAACCTTTATTTAACCAGCAACCAACCAACAAATTCTCATTTGCAACGGCGACCTGGCCAAGACAAAGCATAAATGTGCAGGACAACATAATGTGACTCGCGGGCCGACCGGGTGACTAAGCACGACTGGCACAGTGACAAGACACACAGACAGAGAGAGAGAGAGAGAGAGAGAGAGAGAGAGAGAGAGAGAGAGAGAGAGAGAGAGAGAACACATGGAATATACAAAGTACAAAAATAAAATGCAGTAGTCTGTTTTTTAAAAATACAAATGCAGTACATAGTCTATATACTGTACATTGTGCAAAGTGCATACTATTAAAACATATTCCAAGCCCCGCCCATTTCCCCCTTGTTCTCCAATAACAGCTGAGCAAGTTTGGAATGCGACATAACCTTCGTCAACTGTCTGCTTTCCTGTTATAATTGTATTAATATTACGTACAAGTATGTGATATGCAGACAGGCCTTGGAGCTTGAGAGAGCTCCTTTGCTCACACGGATGTTATTGATAAAGCGGTTGAATGCATATTGTGACAAGACAAATGTCATCGGTGCCTCGGTCAGCAGAAACCTGCAGTCACCTTGACACACACACACACACACACGTGAGTCGTTAGAAAGTAACCTTAACTCCAGCTGAAGGAGAAATACCACCACATTGATCTGGCAGTTTTTATTGACGCTCGCTTGCACGTACACACACAACCGCTCATCCAGACTCTCTCCCAAGGTGTCAGCAAGACATACGCTCGTGACAGTTTGGCAGAGCCACGCTCTTCTTAAGGTCGCTCCCGGCGTCCTTGTCTGCGGGTCAAAGGAGCGACGGCAACTGTCCGTCACATGGTCGGCTAGCGCTAATTAACGACGCGACGGGCCCCCGTTTTAATGTGACTCGCGGGCCGACCGGGTGACCAAGCACGACTGGCACAGTGACACACCGAGAGAGAGAGAGAGAGAGAGAGAGAGAGAGAGAGAGAGAGAGAGAGAGAGAGAGAAAAAAAAAAAATAGATAAAAATATTTCAAAAAAGAAAAAGAACAAACCAAGAAGAAAACAGGAGCAGAGACACGTCTGCTGGCGAGAATGTTGCAAACCGTCCAAGATGGCAGATGAGCCGTTTCTCAGCGAGGTGAAAACGCGTAGCGCTCCCCTGTACCCACCCATTACTTGCGGCGAGGCACGCCTCTTCCCCACACACACACACGTGTCACTCACACACTCACAGATGACATCATCCAGCCATGGCAGGCCTGGATATACCCGTCAACCTCGTGGCCATTAAACAACAACCTCAGCTTTCTCCCTGGGGAAGGGAGTGTGGGAGAAGGGGGGGGGGGGGGAGGGGGGACGAGAGAGAGAGGTACACACAC
>JAODLL010004463.1:0-34059 GCA_026546735.1 Forbesichthys agassizii | reverse complement strand
TCTGAAAATATAAAGTTCATGCATGAATATTTAGAAAAGTTTGCTTTTGCGGATGGCAAAAACACGTTTGTGGATTACACCTACGCATGCAAATGAGAGGTGTGCGCTTGTGGATGGTAAAAATACGTGTGGATTAAACTTTTGCGCTTGAATAATATTGATAGAAATCTACCCCCATACTAAAATGACTAAAACATATCTCATACACCACCGTGTGAAAACTGCCCTTGAGCCAATCAGATCCCAGCATTTCAAGGATCAGTCCAAGATTGGAGGGGTTGCTCGTATCTCACCCTCATTATTGAAAGTATTAATTTGGCCCAGAGACAGCAAAGCGCTGCAGATGTGTCCAGCCGGCAATTCCAGTCGCAGAAGGTAAAGTAAAACATTAGAAATTTAAGGGAGGTTTTAGTTCTAAACACATGAATTATGATTACAACCGGTCACGAGTACTTAAACACTAGGCTATACTATATTTGATTTGGGGTATTCGCTGAATATCTTGATGGGTTCCCTTGTGCAGAAACAGTGACGTGCACCATAGTGGCAGTGAATGTACTTATTTGGCATTCACAACGAGAGAAATATGTTGCGATGTGTGGCTGTGAATTGGTTATATAATAACCAGTATTACAGTAAAGCAATATTTACAGTAAAGCAATATTTATATTATTGTGTTTTTTATTTGTTTTATTTTTCCCATTTGTGGGGATTTATATGAATTAAATGCAAAAATAACAGACTCTATTACTCTTTGTAAATAAATAGTATTATACTGTTATCAGACAGGATATAACGTAAAATTACAGTGAAATGCAGTTCTTCTACTGTCATACTGTAAACCAAAAAACGGTATTTTCCCATAAAAAATATATTACAATCAGCGCTCAGTAAAATAACAGTAAACTGGCATCTCTGCTGCCATTAGTTTACTGTTAATGGTGAAATAAAGTTACACTGATCCTACTGTTTATTGCATGTTTTTAACAAATGTAGCCTAAGGCTTCTTGTCATTTAATTTGTAGAATATGATTTGGTGAACGTTATTTGCCAGGTTGTAATTTACATTTGTAAATGTAATAATAATTTACATAATATTCACCAACTCACACCATTAAACAACAACGAAAAGATATAATTTCCACATGCCAATTTTCGAAAGAGTATGTAGGCATACGTGTGCCATCTATGTATGTATGTATGTATGTATGTATGTATGTATGTATGTATGTATGTATGTATGTATGTATGTATTGAGTTTTAAATGAATAGCGATGAAATCAATATGAAAATGATCGTATTACGTCAATCTTACGATTTGTAGCGACTTTTGGAGCTGGTGCTATACTTCAATTGGAAAACACTGCTTCTACATGGCTTTGCTCAATATCGTACCATATCTGGATGTGACCATTACAGTGATATCGCACCAAAAATATTGTTGAAGGACAAATTTCCCTTTCACCATTTTACCGTGATATTTTCTGTCAATAATTCAATCTGTTTCATAGCACTCTTCTCAGTTTACATCAAGCTTTCATAATCTGGTTTGTCTCTAAATATGTCACTTTGGTTTGGAGCTCAGAGAGCAGATGCCCTGCTCCGCCAAAATAATGGACCACCTCAGTCAGAGCATAGGCACCTAAACCTTTTCCATTTGAAGGATATGTTCACAATGGTTATATATATATATATATATATATATATATACAATCAATCAATACATATCAGAATGAGATGGCAATCATTTAACATGAAAACATATGTAATGAAAGTGACAATTGATACTGTAAATAATAATGTGACATACTTAGAATAGGTTATAAAACACACACACACCAACAGGCTCCAAATATGAGGCTACAATTACATCATTGAGCAACACTAGTCATGCTCATTAAACGGAGCAAACGTCTTAGAAATAAGTTTTAACATTTTTGAGGAAGCGTGTCGTTTAGTAAAAAAGTGAATCGAACGTTTAAAACGTTATTCAGTCCACTGAACGCACGCTTTCTGACAGTGTACTACAAGGAGATATTTGGTGAAGTTTACAAATTAACTTCCTATTAATCGCTAAATACCTTTAATGGACTTAGCTAGTGCTGCTCAATGATATGTAGGCCTATTAAAGGTGTAGATAGCTGCACATGTGGAACCTGTTAGGTTGTTGTATATTGGAGTATTTGTAATCATCACTACAGTAGTATTCTACCAGCCAGCGATCTCTTTGTTGTTAGCCATGTGAATGTTTCTTCCTCTAAAGAGGAAGAAAGCATTATACTTACTTTACAGTAGGCTGGGTTAGTGTATGACTGAGCGTTGTAGATACATGCATGTAGTATGTTTTTCTATACAGAAGTTGCTCACTTCCACATACGCAGATTGCTTACTGTACAGCACTAAGTGCATCTGGGAAGATATAAAGTTTTAATGGATCAGGTTTGGATCCCCTTGAATGATTCTCCTTCAGTTGTTTGTTCATGCTATAAGGCTTAAAATATGAATTGACTTTATTTTCTTACAATATAAAAAACAAATGGTAATCCTATTATGAATTACAAATAACAAACCAAATTTAAGGAAGTTTCCAAGTAAAATTGACCAGGTGAGACATTTTTTAAAATGTTGAGATTGTAAGATGAATGAAATCACAATTTTACATAAAGAAGAATTAACATTAAATAACACAAATTGTGTATGTGTATGTGTATTTGTAATGTATACAAAGATTTGTATACATTACCTGCTCAACCAATTTGCCATTTCAATAGCTTTATCTATCTTAACTAACAAGTGCAAATGATTCATATAAAAAATTCTGGTATGTTTCTTAGTTGTATTTACTAAAAAGATTCAACACCAAAGAGAATCAAGTAAAACAACTTACCAACAGCCTTTGTCCATCAATTCTTAATCTATTCACAGTAGCAGCACATTCTTGCATTCGATTCTAAATGTAAAAAACATAGATTTTGTTTAAATAAAAATATTGTCAATTGAATTAAAGAGCAGCATTTATGTTAATCCTCATAGCATTTGACCTGTTATATCGTGGTTATATCTCACTTCATTATAATGTGTACATTTATAAACAGACTGCCTTCCAGCAATCTACATTACCATGTCCAGCAATACAATATATGGTTTGAGCGTCAACGCTCATGCACCGCGGTTTCTCTCAGTCTGTTCTTACCTGACGCATGAAGTAGGCCAACTGTGCGGGACTCCATGCTTCACAAGCCTCTCTGGTCGGCAGACTCATGCCTTCCTTCTTCATCCAGGAATGTGTTTTTCGTCAGCACGATGACAGACTGACCTCTCCCACGCACTGCCTAGCTTTAATAACAAATAAAAGGAAGTCACATCACATTTCTTCTCTCTCACTTGTAGCGTAATACAGTTATTGTCACAGTTATTTTGTGATTCACAGAGGCCAAATTGTGAATTTACCTCACACATTTGATGAAATACACAACAAATACATTTAAAGTTGTATGAAAGTAGGCACTGTATTAGTCGGTCCTGTAGGTCCTATCGTATGACTATAGTGTGTACACCTGTACATATTATTTGGTCACATGTAATTAGAGTAGCAAACATGTTTTACATTTACATTACCATGTTAATCTTTTTATGAGCTAGCTGTCCAATTGTATTACTATTTTTTATCTCACTGTGGGAGGAAGTGGTAACACCTGTTTTGACTAATTTAGGAAATAATACAGCAATGCAATAGGAATTCAATTGATGTTATGTCCTACCTTCATGTGTCTTACAGTTAAGTATAGACTGTGGTTGTTTTCACATATACTTTGTTTTGTAGCCTGCCATGTGTTGCTTTTATATACTCACATCATGCTGATGCTTTAAAGCTCACATACAACATGGACAATTAAAGAGTATTCTCAATTCTCTATTGTGTTGGCTGCTGTCTACAAGGGAACCATGTACAGTAAATGTGGGACTTAATGCAAAATGTTTCCAGAGCTTGGTATGGACCTGTGCCAACTGCTAAGGAATTGGGAAGTGAGAATTCTTATAATTAGTCAGTCTGCCCGGTACTGAGGTGATTTTAATGTATCTAGCAAGAAGGCCACATAAAAAGCCCTTAATCACAATTACTGTATACATTTCACATGGAATAAAACCATCTAGATATTTGGAATTTTATTTAACTACTATTAATAATGTAACTATTGGCATTGAAAGGTCATATTAGTATAAATAAAGACAAACTAGCAGACACTTCGTTACTTATATGAGTCCAATGACAAGTGTTGGAGCAGGTCATGGTAGACATGTTGCACAATGATGCATTTACAGGATGGGTTTGAACTTACAACCTAAAGTTGCCTCATTGAGATATAGAAGATGATGGTTGAAATCCCTCTGAAAACATACTTCATTGGTTTGTTACCGGTATATGTCTTCAATTAATTGCATATATCTAGCAAGTCCTCAAAATCACCTGGGAGATTCAGGTTCAAATCCCCTGTGTGAACATAATTTAATAGTGAACTCAACCTTTTTCAATTAAGTACATGGGCATAAAATGTATAATTTCAAGCAACAGCCTTCAATCCCAGAATTCCAGTTGTATTGGTTAAGTTAAATACAAAAGGAATTGGTGAAGAGATTGAGCCTCGACTCACTGACTCAGATGTAGGAATGGATAAAAATGACATTCCATAATTGTCATTTGTAACAAGCAATGACATCTGTACATTTAGTAGATCAAACAGGCCATCAGAAAGACATAAGAGACGTTACAAAGCGCACTATCCCAAAGCTGTGGGATCATGCAAAATGATTGTGCTGTTTTAGTCAGCTGGCATGCCTAATTTAACACAATAATTAATTTGTGGTGTGAGGTAACACTTTCATCTTGTTCAGAGATGCACTCTACAGAATACTGGAGATACTGCCAGGAGTGACGTAGCTGACACTACAGCTAGACCAGGTAGGAAACCTAATTTTCACTCCCAATTTTACATTTGTCACCAGAGAAAGAGACGAAAGAATTCAATAGTATCAAAGCAACATCCTGAGTTTATTTGTTTACAATGTAGGTTTTGTAATAAAAAGTAATTAGACCAAAAATAATTTTCAAATTCAATATTTTGTGCTTTGTGTGTAAAACAAGTCATTAAAGTCATTGTGTAAGTCATTTTGGAGTAAGATTGTTGATATTTGAACTTAATCAAATCAAAAACACCTCCAAAACCATAACCACCAATCAGAATCTCCACCCCACATATTGGATCACATTAAGAAGACTATGATATTGTCGTGTGGTCTGCACAGAGTCAGGGTTGTGTAGAAGTACCAGCATGCACACAGAGCGGTAAACTAGCAGACTGTAAGGAGATATTTGGTCAATTTGACAAAATGTTTATTAAAACCTTAAGCTTAAAATCGCTTATTATACATTCAACACAATTAACTGGTGACATCTTAAAAGCTTGGTTTCACAATTCAAGACCAGATAAGCATGTACTTATTATGTCTTTTGAGGCAAAGTGAATAAATTAGTTAAACACAATTCAACCATTTATCAGTGGGTGTACTTGACCATTACACCAATACTTTTCTCATGCTAAATGATCCATAATGGCCTGTGTATCTGCATGCATTGTGTGAGCTAGTGAGTTCTCAAGGGAATAGCCCACAACACTGCTCATAAGCTAGTAAGCTAATTAAGGCAATGGAACAGATGGCACAGGACTTGGTCTGGGCATAATGAGCTGTTGAAGTGGACATGGCAGGACAGCTGTGTTGTGAGGTGACCAATCCCACAGCATCTCTCCATAGCTTCAGAAATGTGTGCTAGCTCCCCACCCCACGCAACCACACCACCATTGTCGCCCATTGGCAGCTTGGCAGTTGATGTCAGTTTGGTAAACACCAAATCATGAACACCTGTTGCCAGTGACTTTTCCTCTCTGCCAACTTTTACCAACGTTCCAACTGCCACTTTGTCCTGATACGGTGCCTATTATAAAAGGAAACCAAGATCTTTGGCATCACCAAAGTAAACATTCTTAGTGGATAGAGTTTGAGAGAAAGAAGGAAAATAACTTGTTTAAAGGTGTAAAAAGGAGTCCCCTTAAAGATGCTCCGTGCTCCTAAGAAAAGGGCCATGATTGCAGAAGGTGGGGTCCAGAGACACGGAGAGGTGAAGTTTCACAACATCAGGTTGTACCTGGTGGAGAGAAAAATGGGACACAGCAGGAGATGTTTCTTGAGCCAGCTGGCCAGGTCAAAGGGCTTCATTGTGGAAGATATACTCAGGTATGGAAATCCTTAATTTGCTTTTGGATGAAGTCCTGATCCCAGAGGTTGGACACAAATCTACTCTAGACCAATGCTTCTCAATGGGCCACCGTGATATGTGAGGGTCAAGTATATGCAAGCTTGGAACTTTAGTCAAAAAAAGTTTTAGAACTGCAAAGTACGGCCATATATTCCCAAACGCAGATCAGTAATTGGGGTTGAATATACAACACATTAGTCTTAGTCTTGTCTGTGACATAGCTCTACTCTGGGAACACCCTATTAATGAGAGAAATTAATGTAGCTGTATAATGTATTCTGTCTTGTAGACAGGCCAATCTTTTCTGGTCAAGGCATGCTTATTAAAGTGGGTTTGGTAATTAAATGCAAATAGATGAGGACACATTCAGAGTTTTTTTTTGCTTTCTTTTGTTTTATTCAAGGAGGACACACTAATGTAGATAATTACACCGTTTGAGGATATTTATAATATCAAGATCAAGGTAATCTTGAAACAATGTTTTTTTGGAAAAACGATTAGTAATCCATACTTGTCTTGCTTTATATCATATATTTGAATTTGTGAATTTTGTGCATTTAAATCCACATAAATGCAAATGAAGATGAATACAGTGCAATACAGGCAGTACATGTATAAGGATAACAAACTGTGCAGATATTACAAAGCAGCAGTAGTAAATATTATAAACACAGTGTCAGTAAAAGGGGCAAATGTGTGTTTATCAGAGAGAGACAGAGAGAAAATAGGGGTACATAAAAATGATATAAAGATATGTGTGTGTGTGTGTGTGTGTGTGTGCTTGTCTGCCTGGCGTGGCAGCATTCCCAGAAACACAGCTTGTGTGCGCCTACAGTTACACTTGGCTCGAAACAATGGTTTGAAACCAACGACAGGAAGTGGAGCGTTCCTGCCTCAAACTGACATTAATGTTGCACGGCGACAAATCTAATATCAGCTGCCGTTTGATAACACCTCCCTGTTCTAGTCTAACACACACAACAGGCACCCTGCCCTGAGCATATGTTTCACTTACGCACTAAGGCAAACGCACATGTGCATACTATACTGTACATGTGCAAGCAGGGACACACGCGCGCACGTGCACACAGCCCAAAGCTTGACTAAAGCCACAGTTTACCTACAGAAGTATAGAAAGTGGAAGGCTGCTTTACTGTAACTGATTTCCTTTTGTAGTTATTAATAATTATTGACGATTGACATTTGCTCTTTATGGAGTAATATTACTGATCTCATATGATTTATTTAGTATTTACTAATTACTTTCTTGATTTGAAAATGCGTCACACAACATTTATTTAATGTCGTTCATGAACGCTATTACATTTAAAGTTTTGTGAGTTTTCATAATCTGGTGGTGTGACACTCTTGAATCCTCATCATCTACTGTACAGTAGTTTGATTTTAGATTGAATAATTATAATGTATTATAGGTGTCATCAGCATTATATTGACTGGAATAGGACTGCACAGTCATATAATTTAGTATTAAGAGTATTAAAGTAAATAGAGATCTAACTTATGAAAGTGTGTCTGATGATGCTCCTTATGGTATAAAAACTTCAGATTTTGATGTGAAGGTTGTAAAGCAAATGGTCTTAAAAATATATATATATATCGTCAAGCATCCATCTATCCATCCATCTTCTTCCGCTTATCTGGAGTCGGGTCGCATATCCCCAGAATAGACCTACACCAAAGACGAGAGCAGGTTAAAGTGCAACCAGTACTTACGGATACAAGTGAAGTGCAAGTACATGCCATCAACAAGGAACAGAACACACAACTAGCCTGCCTAGAATGGAATCTTTATAGTGATTCCAACACCTTCCAACAGCCCGCACACAGTACCTATAAATAGCCTATTATTCTATTTATCATTAATTAACAACAAAAAATAAAGGGGTAAAAAACAGCTCTTAAAAACAGCTCTCAGACGATAACCGGCTTGCATCGTTCACCTAAGCTCATTCGAGAACGACCCATCACTATTTTGTGAAAGCAGTAAGAAAAGTCAATGTATCCTACCTTGGTTTGATGAAATATAAATACAGTATGGGGGACATGCATCAGCTTTTACCATGGGTGGTGAGCGTAGGCAGGAGGAGATGTGACAGGGCACTGACATAGCTTCACACATCAAAGTCCATTGACTTTAGTGTGACCTTGCTAGCTGTGTCTGGGCTCAGTCCCACTGATTCTGGCTAATCCAATCTGGTGGTGAGCTGCATGGTATCTTATTTGCATAGATATAATTATTTATTGTCATTGTACAGGTGTATACAATCGTCATGTTTCAAGTTTGAAATGTCTTAAATGCTGGAGAGACGTGTTTCTCACTATGATATCAGTATTGTTTCCAAGTAACAATTAGTTATGTCTTGAAAGAGTATAATTGAGAGAAACATAGATAGACAAGCACCTACAGTATTAAGCTAACAACAAAACAGCACGAAACAGCATTTTAAAGTCTTCGTTAATTTGAAAGTCCATGAAATCGTAAGGTGACCGGTAAGCCTTTAGACCATGGCTGCATCCTTGTATGTCTTAAGTATGTCTTCACAAGGGGCTCGCTGCTTACATTCTGCTGCACAGCCCTGTATGTGGGTGGCCCATAAGAGGTCTGGCTAGTGAGGGCATTGAGGGCCAGTCATCTGGCCAATTAGGCCTCAGCCCATGCTCTCCTGGGACGTCCCTTAATAAGAAGCTGTCCCACTGATTGCCCAGTGTGAGGAGGAATCAAGGGGATGAGCGAGCCATGCGTAATTACGCACAGCTGATTGGGCACAGCATTGTGACTGGTGGTGGTGATAGTGTCTATGGAAGATCTCTGGATCACTGTGGAGACACCAGTTACATGGCTAGTGTATAGTGTATATGTAGTGTATTATATACAGTACATTGCTGGTAGACTACAGTAAATGCAGTGCTGATTATTTAAATGAGGAAGTGAGGGATCTAAAACGATGCTTAAGAGGATATCAATGCTGATTAAACATTAGTTTAATCATTAAACTCACCATGACATCACTAAAAGTGTAGGTATATGCATGGACTCCATAGCATACAGTATACCATATGCTAGACTGCTTGAGGCTTATAGAAATATAAAAAATATGCATATTTATGGGATTGTGTGCATAATATTTCTAAACATAGGCTAACATTGTCACATTCAAGACATTCAATTTACATAAACATACACTGATTTTAGTTCCACATGGAAAAAACATTCTTGTCCTCCACCCTTAGTGTGAACTTTGTCAGTGGCATATGGCCTTGTTCAAGCCAAGCCACTGCACACTCTCTATGTAAAGTCTGTGTTTTTAGGCCACTACTGAGAATGGAGAACTTGCCTGATATTGATCCATAGTAAATGGAACTAAAGTAGTCTATTCAATATTTGAATGTGCTTACTAGTTACAAACTCTCCTAGCTTAGGTCTCGAGCATATATGTGTCACAATGACTGAATGTCATGCGACATAACAAACCAAATGAAACTGAAGACAACAAATATGTGTTCTGTAAAGGTGCATGGCACATGTGGGCATGTGGGCAACTGTACTAACTGTAACTCTACTGTAACAGACAGACAAGCCTGGCTTCCAGCTCAAAGCATGCACACACACATTTAAACACACACACATAACACACACACACGCACACACACGCACACGCACACACACGCGCACACACACCTACACACACACACACACACACACACACACACACACACACACACACTGTCATCATATGACAGCGCTCCTGACAAATCCTTTGAAACAAATACCAGAACGCGAATTAACCAAATTTTCCAGAAAAAGACCTGTCAGGATCCTGCTCAAATTAAGCACATATCACTGCAGAAGGTCTGCAGTGATTGTTTATCCACCTTAATAAAGAATTGTATTATTTTTAACCAGTAAGTAAAATAGTTCATGGTAATCTGCTGTCTATCTGTCTAATTGTCTATCAACAACGACTTTGGTTTACATTCTGCTAGAGCTTGGTTTGCTTACCACTGTCCTTGCAATGTGGTGAAGTGATGTTGTGAATCGATGTAATCTTGCATGGTCGCTCTCTCTCGTAACTGTTCAGCGATCAGGTCACTCACGTGGTATCAGAGAACAACCGGCCTTTAGAGCTGTGGGCGTGGCTGAAGGGACGTGGTCTCGAGGACCTGCGCAAGATGAACGTGTTGGACATCGGCTGGTTCACGGACAGCATGCGGGAGGAAAGGCCTGTCGCCATGGAGATCAAACACAATATAGAGGTATGTGAGAGTGAGAGGCTATTGGATGCATAAATAAACACTGTACCTGTAATCTTATAGCCATAGGGTGAGCACTAGATGGCACTATTAACCAAACTGGAGCATTTGCATTGACCATCCGACAAAGGAAATCAACTGATTTCATTGAATATACAGATGCAAATATTTCCAAAATATCAATTTTCTGTATATTTTAACTGTAAACATATAAGGGGTACCTGATACACAATGGATGCCATATAACACAGAACAGATGAGTGAAAAATGCATAGGAACAAAACGGTAATAAATTAGATACTGTAGGTCGGGATTACATTTTTGGCTCCTCAGGTTTCTGTGTTATTCTATCGGTATGTGTGCAGTATGTGTGTAGCCTACGAAGAGGTAACTCAGCGTATCTTTCGCCTTTCTCTCCCTAGCTGTATTATTTCATCCCGCTAAGAAGGGGTGTGTCTAAAAAAATAGAGTATACGTTTAACTTTTTTTCCAGGCTCTGCACATTAGCAAATTTCATCAGGCTGACAACAACCTTGGTCCTTCCCCCATCAGCTGGACGTCAGGGCTCAGAGCTTCATGCTAAACTGAAACACACACACACACACACACACACACAGATTTGTTCCCTAGTGCGTTCTGGAGGGCCCCCACAGCATTATGGTGGATCCAAAATAAAGAATTATGTTCCATGCTGTAAAATGACAGTCCACTTCCCCCAGTGGAGGAGCACAGCACAGCTTGAGCATCTGTGACAGCCTCGACGGTCACACTGACATTGGTATGTTACAAGTGAAATGTGTCCTGGTGCTGTTTCCATATGTGCAGTGCAGCCCACAAACAGAATTCATTATGCAACAGGACTAATGACACCATGCTGACATACAATATATATTGACCTGTCTCCCAGCTAAATAGGAGCCGCAGCTGTCTCCTAATAGATTGTTTCATAAGTTATGAATCTATTGCTCTCTGTTTACTGGGCTTATACAGTATTCCAAAAGCAAGCCACCCTCTAGCCTAGTTGGGAAGGGGACACAGGGCGATGACTGTGGTATGTGGGGGTCTCTGTGACTCCCTCAGGGGTTCATTAAGAGTGCACCTCTCTGTCTCTACCTGTGTGACCTGCATCGCCATGGAGGCTCTTGATGGGTCCTGATGGTTCCTGATGGGTCCTGCCAGTCAAGGGTGAGGTTTAATGTTGACTCAGAGAAAGACATGCAGCATAATTAAAATGTGTAAATCCACCCAAACGAAATGGTGAGGGAGTGTAGGCCACTGGAGGGTACTCTAAACTTGAAGTTAGTCTTTAAACTTTACCTCCGCAGAGCATTAGCCCCGAAAGGACAAATCAGACAAGCTCGCCTCTGCATGCTAATATCCAGGAGTTTGTTAAACCACCAGTCAAATAAAGCATTAAGTAAGCTGCAGCAAAGCTTCCAAAGCTACGGCAAGCTTCCTGTTGTATTCAGATGAGCACAGTTTTACTTTTGATTGGCAGTCATGAATAATATTCACTTATTCCGTTTTCTTTTCCAAAAATGAAAGGCACCTGGCTGGAATTAAGTGATGAACATTTTTGAATCACTTACTTAAATAGGTACTTAATGTTAGTTTGTGTGTGTGTGTGAAAAAGAGAACCCTTGTTCCGTATATAAAAAGATTCAACGTCTTCATCCCCGCTTCCTCCCCTTGCCAGTGGCATGCTTTTCCACAGGGTCATTTTATCGACACAGTGTTGCACTGTGTTAATAATTATCTGCAAGTCGCATTCATGTTACAGTGCTAATCCTTTTGACACACATATTGGCATTCTTTAATGGCATGAAAAGGCAATTTAGGGGATACAAATTGGATGATGGCTAAGAGATTTCTAGTGCCACAGGTTGCGATATGTAATGAGTTTAGATTCCACCGGACTAAGAGAAAGGTGTCATTAGTCTGTTTCCCTGGAGATACACAGTGATAAAATACTTGATACTGAAAGCAAAGGCTACATCGTTTACATTTTTATGTAAATCAGTTTGAACTGAGTAGACCCTGAAAGCTGCATGCATATTTACACTTTTGTCCTCGTAACAATTTGGATAGTTTCAGTATTTAAATGCACACAGTATGTGTATGTGGGTGTCCATAACTTTCTAAAATATTTGTGTATACAGGACACTTCACCTGCATTACCGGAGGATTCCATGCCCAGTCCTGTGACGGCTGTTTCTCCGTATGCCTGCCAGAGACGGACCACCATAGAAAATCATAACAAGATTTTCACAGTAAGGTTATAGGCTATTGACTGCATATTTAATTTCAATATAAAACCTGTAACATAATGTTGCCCTAGCAGCCGCCATCATAGCTTACTGCTGAAGCTTGTAGTTTAGTTATAATGGCCTCTGGAAGTTTGGATACAATCAGAATAAAAGTCAAATGAACAGATGTCAATGGAAAATATATACATTTCTTTCATCATAGAAAGCTAGTGTTGCTAAAATACTACAAAAAGGTACTTATACCATTAGGGAGATGTCTTTGTAGATAGGCCTACAATATGTTTTATGAACAACTGATATTTTAATATTTTAACTTTTTATTTAAAATAATAAAAAATAAAAAAAGGTGAGCGAGGGCTGTCCTTTGAACACATCTTTCTGAGGGCGTGTGAGGCGTTCAAAATAAAACCAACAGAGCAGCACCATTCTGTGTATTGTGTCTGTACGGATGTGTGCGCCTTTCTCACCTGGGGACCAGTTTGGTTAGATTCATCTTCTAGTTTTTTTCCACAGCACTGTCTCTGAAATTATCCGTCCTCTTCACCTCATTATTAACTTATTAGACCCCTCCAACACACACACACGCACACACACACACACACACACACACACACGCAGTGCGTTTACTGAACGCTATTAAAGCATTGGTGTGTGAAGCCACAGGTAAATAAGTCTATCTCGAGAAACCAAATGCACCCAAATGCACCTCATTGAAACCATTAAATCAGACACAACGGCAAGATGAGACTGTGACTTCTGTTGTGTGGCCTAATGCTAGAAATCACCTTCCGGCACGCACACACACACACACACACACACACACACACGCACACACACAGTGACAGAACATGATCTGTTATGTTGCAACAGAGCTAATGAGGGACGAGCTATTGATCCAGAGTCGTAAAACTATCCTTGATAGTCTCGCGCTGTCTGCCCGGTCGCATGGCACAATAATGAAGGACCACCAAAACACACACACACACACACACACACACACACACACACACACACACTGTAACTCTGCCGATATGTGTGTGTGTGTCCTGTGGATCCTCTGAGAATACAAGGAGACTCTGAAATAATGAATGAGTGTGCATGGTTTGTGTGTATGTGTGTGTGCGCATATTGGATTTTTAAAAATGCATGTTTGTGTTGCAGAGGGTTTGTGTTCGTGTGTGTTTGTGTGTGCGTGTGTATGTGTGTGTTGAGAGGACAGGGCTCTGTATGCCATCAGCGCTGAGAGGGGATGTAGTTTATGTGAATAGGTGGCATGACGACAGGAAGGGCATCATCACAGGAACAACACCCCAGTGAGCTGTCAATCAGCCCAAAGCAGCAGGCGAGCCCCAGCTCCATTCCAAAGCCTGGCGCTATCGACTTATCACTCCTCATCCCTATCTCCTGCCCTCTCTCTCCTATCACATTACCTGCTTCCTATGTCTCTCGACCAACTGTCCCCTTTCTCTGTGCTCACAATCTTTTTGTTTTCTGTCTCGTTCCAGCTGGGACACACGTGCACGTATTGTAAGCAGACGCGTGCACACACACAAACACTTAGTTAGCTGACACCCTGTTTGATCTACGTAGCATTCTGTCTTCCCTGTCATCATTTCTTCCCCAGCCTGTCATACATGCATCCACATATTGACGTGTGTGTCTCGGTTGATTGACGTGCTGCGTTTAATCCTCTTTCTCTGATGTCAACATGCACACATACACACACACACAAACACACACACAAACTCACCCACGTAAACACGCACCCGTAAGGTACAAACGGAAGCAGACTTTAATGAGGAATGTGAGAGGGCGAGAGACAGTGAGTGAGAGACAGAGAGCGAGACAGAAGGCTAAAGGTCTCGGGTTTGTTTATCATCATCCTAAGGCCTCTGGAGCTTGTCCAAGATATTGATAGAAACACTATGAAGGAGGTCTATGTGCTTCACTGGTCCTTAACTACATCAAATTGATTCCCTCCATCACCCTGTGGAGATGCTGTTCACAACATCACACAACACGCTACATAGTCCCCACTGCATGGAAAAGCTACATGCAATTTGCTATGAATTATCCATACTTGTTTTTACACCTGGAGTAGCCGGCTGTAAGGCTTACTGTGAAAGTTCTTGTTCCATGATACAATGTAAGATGTCCTTGAGTGTTTTGAAAGGTGTCCTGAAATAAAATGTATTATTATTATTATTAGGATTGACCCGTGAGACAAACCTCACCCAAATGGTACCCCATGAACATACAAAAACATGTTAAAAGGTAATTGCACCCTAAATTGTGTTTTTTGAGCTGTAAACTAAAGAATAACACTGTACTGCGATGGTGGTGTTCATATTGACAAAAATCTAGTTTTTATAAAAACTGTGATTTTATGGTGGTTTTCAACAATACTCCTCGTCCGCTTGTGCATCATCATGGTAAAATGTTAACCTTAATGTGAACATCAGCCCCTCCCCTCCCCTCCCCTCACTCAGTTCCAATACGTTTTAGCATCTTGTGTTGTGCAATGGGTGGAGTCAGGCTCACAGTTACATGCTAACAGTGATTTGTAATTGAAAGGTGAATCGGCCCATGGTCTTGCTTAGGGGCAGGCCTTGAAACATCCAATGACACCTGAAATGTAAAACATCTATTAAGCTAACAAGCCCTCAGTCATTTGCCAGCAAGTCGTTAGAATGCGTGTCCTACCCTAACTGATAATCAACTCCAGTGTTCGGGGATCACGTCTGCCTGTTTACCCGCATGGTGAGAGCTGGGTACAGAGCTCTGGTGGTGGGGGGTAAATTGACCCCTCCATACCAACATCATGTCCTCCACCCCTCATTCATTTAGTGTACCATTCTGGATACAGCTGCTCCATGAAAACATAAATACACACAGTATATACTGTATATATGTTCTTGCTGAACACAAAAATAGCCTTTTCCCCCCTTACAAACAAAGACTCTCTTGTGGGTCTCTCGTGCCGTGGGCCGGCCGGTTACTGCTTGTGTATGCGTCAGCAGCTTAGGCTCACAGCGTGCTAGTGAAGGGGTCAGTGCATCACTGCAGCTGAGCTGAACTTTGCTCTGTTTCTCACTGACCTGAGGCAGCACTCTGGCACACACCTGCAGGTGATATGCTGACCTCAGATCAGGGCCTGGGCCTGAGGAAAGTTTAAATATGACCACGACTGCTGGGAAATATGTTTCCCACTACAGTACAGTATGTACAGTAGAGTATGATATAAAGCAGGTGCTATAGCCTATAGCACATGAGTTGCAGGAGACTATAGCCTACAGTATATATGTAAAAGTGGGCTCACTGGGCTCAAAACTTCTTAGGGAATGAAAAGTACCTGATTGAACAAGTTATTGCAATTGCTGTATCTGCATTGTGTTTATATCTGTGCCAGGCGATATCATATACCCACAGTTCACAATGCAGGGTTTATTTGATATCTGTTGCACTGCATAATATAATGTACATAATGTGAAGTACATTCTCATGTTGTACAGCACTAGAAGTCTGTTTCTGTTGAGTAATTGTGTAGTTGAGTAAAAGATAGATGTACTGTATATTATCAATATGATGTGGCCTTCCTTCTACTAGAGCGCAATATAAAGTTGTTAAAAAATAATTTAATTATGTATGGGGTGATATTGAAGATATTGACATTTTATACTTTTTAACCAAAATAATTCTAACCTCATTCAAAATGCATGCTTGCACCTATAGTGTATATTTTATCACTCTGCCATGATGTATTTTAACTCTGTACTGTACCATGCTAGTGAGTGCTCTGGTTAGCATAGTGCCATGTGTCCAGTCTGTGCACATTTGACACTAGCTGTCGTTAATTATTAATGTTATCGGTATTTATTGTGATCAAATGTACCAGCTGGTTTTACACAGGGAAAACAATGAAAACCCGTTGCTGTGTTTATCACTACTGGTAAAGAGAGAGGTGGCCAACATTTGAAGCACTAATTATTTATGTGATTTGAATATTTGTATCTCTTTGCATCCTCCAAGAAAAGTGGCACAATTTACAAGTTAATAAAAGAAAGTAAACTATAGCAGAGATATTTGATAAGCAGATAAACACATAAAATAACCAGCTGAACTAACAGTGACAGTCAGGAGCTCAGTCCTGAACACCAGCTCCTCCAGGACCATGGTGAATGCATTAAAACACCCTGTACCTGCGATCACAGCCCTCTTGCGAATAACCACGGTGAACTCCTGGCCATTTGTCACTTGACCCGCACCAAGTATGACACAAAACATACAAACAGGGGGAGAAAACAGCCTACCACTGCCCCCTGTGGATGACACTGTGAACAAGTGGAAAATGACAGGCTCCTCTATTGGACGACACTGTCCAAAAACAGAGGTAGCTGTGTGGTCATCTGAAAGGAAGGGCCCAGAGCAGACAGCAGCAAAGCATTGGTGGGGTGGGGCCCAGGGGGGCTCTAAGCTCTCGTCTGGCTGCCATCACGGGTCAGTGAACACCTGACACATATTCCTCGCTGTGTATGCTGCTTCCCCCCCCCCCCCACTCCTTGTTGTAGTGTGCATTCACGCTGTTGCATCTACTCTCCCCAAGGAGGATACATAGAGGACAGCTTTTGAAGTGGTTTGTAGGGTACCAAGTACATATCAGCTGCGTGCCATGTCCCATCGCATTGAAACGCACGCCTAATCTCTGCCAGCAACGCACTGTGCATATACAGTGGCTAGCATACATCATCTGTATGCTAGCTATATACAGTTAGCATGCTTCGCTCAGCTCGGAAAGAGAAAAAGATCACAGATGAGTTCTCCTGCCTTATTTTTGTGACATGCGCCCCCTTCCCCCCCTGCCTGTTTCTGTTCCCTTGTAGGATGCCTTTGAAGTACTGGCTGAGAGCTATGAATTCAGCGAGTGCGAGGGCCCATGCCTTGCCTTCAGACGGGCTGCCTCGGTGCTGAAGAGTTTGCCCAGGGCGCTGAAGTGTCTGGGGGCCACTCAGGGCCTGCCTTGCCTGGGGGGACACAGCAAGGCAGTCATGGAGGTACAGTACGGACCACTACATCAAACATGCAGGGCACGGGGTGGCTTACTGTACGTCTGACAGTGTGTACTGTGAGATGTGCCTTGTCCTGTATACAGTGTGTGTGTGTGTGTGTGTGTGTGTGTGTGTGTGTATGGTGCATACGCTTCATTGAATGGCGAAACACACCCTGGCATGCACATCATGATTGGCAGCTAGCTGCCATGATTACACACGGACATACTAAGAAATGCATGTATGCCATACACACAAACAAAGAAAGAACAACTATATGAAATATGAATATACAGGATACAGTATGTATATATGTATGTGTGTACAGTATATGCATTATGTGTGTATGTATCCTGTATTGCACAGTATATATACACACACAGTTATTATGTTTGTAAATAGTGTATACTGGGTCACTTCGTCCCACTGTCAGTGTCGGGACAGCCATGCTGTCAGGGGAGGTGCCATGCGTATGCTCACCTGGAGACAGTGCAGAGCCTCTGTAGCAGAGGATGCTGAGCCCAACTCAGTGACACTCAGAACATCAAACTCACCCAGAGCTTCAGAATCCAGCAAACATGTCAAAGCCCGAGACAGTCAGAGTCATCCTACACAATACAAAGACAAGTCCAAGATAAAATGGCCCCACTTCTCAAACCCAACATAAATGCAGACACGGTGGTTTGCCGGAGCTTTGCCGAGATCAATCTAAACGCTGCTAAAAACTGCTACAACGAACAAAGTCAAACTTAACTATTGACCCATGAGTCCGCTAACTTCAAAGTGACATTATGCTACTGGTGAGAGAACATTCATGCTTGGGGGTGGAAGGGTGTACAGATCTACTGAGGTGTCATGTTCTGGGCAGTGAGGCATTATACACACACCCACGAATGCTCGTACTGCGTGTGTGTGTGTACGTGTGTGTATGTGTATGTGTGTGTATTTATAATGTGTGCGCAGGACAGTGTGTGCATGTAGAGCATTGTGTTTACCCTGGAGCAGGCTGCGTGTCAAAGCATTATCCTTGCATGTGAGGTTGGCCTCAGCTAGAGGGAGAAGCAGAGGTTTATGGGTGGGGCTGCCTCATTGGAATGTGAAGGCTTGTGGTTCACTGTTCACTGGCTCATGGACACTATAGTTGCTGTCACCTATGTAGCTGACGTGCTCCTGAGGGCGGGACATGCACAGTGTTTGCACACATCTTTTTTAAGATGGCAGGTGTGAATGTTAAAGTATAAGTTCAAATTCTTTGTACCACTCTGTGGATTTCACCTTAATTTATGTTTGGTTCAGACTACACGACTTTCAAAGTGGTTAGATGGATGTGCAGCACACACTACACGACTGTCTCTCGTAATCGCGTGTCTTGACGTCATTGTGTGATTCACACTACGTGACTGATCGGCGACAGGGGGTCAGACACTACAAGATGTTTCACCCGACAAAGTCAAACTGGAGGCATATGTCAAACTGTCAAACTGGAGGCACAGGAATATCTCCCTCCATAGTAGAGTTCGCACCTCGTTAACATCGAGCCGGTTGACTACATTTATGTATGTATATTGTGATTTCAATCACAATATTTCCCACCACTGATGTGGTAGAATTGATTAAAGTAATATGAATCAAATATGAAGAATTATCGACAAGGGATACGTGTTTCAGTGGGACTTGAATAATTTCAGTATCTTAGCTGTTTCTTCAAGCAGTTTAAATGATTCCAAAGGTTTTTTACTCCTCATCCTTGTTTTCATCTAGTCCTTGTATTGCGCTCTCATTGACTGTATTTTCGTCGTTGTCATAACCAGTTACAACATCGTTCATACTACAGGATATTGACTCCCTGACAGGTCCAGATATTTAACCTGCTAAATATCCAGTCGTCTCGCCGACATGTCGCAGACACTCTCAGCTCGCGTTGTAAGCAATTCACACACAATCATCTGTGATTTCCCTCCGAGTTGGGGCTTTTGTCTGCGAGCTCAATAAACTCATCGTCAAGCTGAAAACTGGGCTAAAATCGTGTAGTGTGAACTGCATTAAATGCAGTTTAAAGGCAATAGAGTTTTAAAGGCAACCATAATTTTGAACTCTATTTGAGGGGGGACATGGCGATGTCCGCTACACATAATTCAGAGCATTATGTACGTACGTTATGTATAACAAATATTTAAAACATTTCTAGTGTGATTATACATGTCAGTTTCCATCTTTCGAAAAAAGAAAAACTTAATTGTTAGCTCATTATATAAGCCATCAGTGTTGTTTCCTGTGAGCAAGGTTACTTGTTAACGGACATGGGGTTTCTGTGAGATTCAAGTCATTGGAATTATCTGAAATTGTGTGTATAAATGCATATAGAAAATGTGTGGACCTGCATTTTGACTGAATCGTCTAGTGTGTGCTATTATTAAAATATAAAAATTCAGTTCAATAAGTTGTTAGGTCTCCCGCCTTTTAAAATCTGTTTCGATCCTCTAGGGTACACCAGGCATTCGAGATAAAGTATTACATAACATATTCATCATGTAATGGTTTCATGTTTTTATGTCTTGTCTTAATACATTTTACAAAATAAAATGTAAAAACGAATTAGTTATTCTCTGCTTAGAGAGCCAAACAATTAAATGTGAAACAAAGCCATTTCCTAACTGTGGGAACTGGGGAAAACATTACCTTGGGCTTTTTATTCATGTTATGAAAACTTATTTCACAACAACAGAGCAATTATTTATTGAAAAGTAGTAATAAAAAAGTATAGCACTTGATTTAAACTGAATGTATTTCTCTCTCTTTGTTAAAGCAATTAGTTAATTGCTGAACAAACAGGAAATCGAGGCAGGGTGGCAATTATGCTGACACTAAAATAGTTTCCTTTATAATAATCAGCCATCATCTTTTTTGTCAGGAGCTACTTCGATATGGGCGTTCATTTGAAGTTGAGAAAATACTCTGCGATGAAAAGTATCAAACATTGAAGGTATGGAAATGTAACGCCCCTCATAGTCTATTCATTGGCCTCTTTTTATTTTATCCATTTGGCTGCTTTGCTTTGAACATTTCAAAATGAATTTCCTAACATGTCTTTGAGTACTTGTTTACTGTGTTTCATGCCAGCTTTTCACCAGTGTGTTTGGGGTCGGACCTAAAACAGCAGAGAAGTGGTACCGCCAAGGCCTTCGTTTACTCTGCGATATTCTGTCAGAGCCCAGCATTCATCTGAACCGCATGCAAAGAGCTGGTATGACCATTACTTTTTTCTACTTTTATGATCCGAACGTCATGCAAAGCCTGCAAAAGGCAGTGAAATAACCTACATAAATAAAGGTATAGTCAGCGCTTGTAAGCCATTCTGTGTGCTGAAAAAAGAATGTGTTGTTTATACAAAGCTCTGGCACTGTATATAGGAATGCAAACAAAGTGGTGCAGACCGCACCACACAACACCATCCTAGGTTTTGAAATCCATTTTCCAATTTGCTTCTGAGGGAGACCCCTATTGAAAGGAAAGTTGTTCTTGTTTTGATTAAGTTCCAATATCAACAAACTTTTTCCTGAACGAATAACTGAATATACCTTTAAGTTAATAGTCCTTATCTTATTAAGGTCCCCCATGCACATACACAGGTGTTAAATGATTGCTCGTCATCCTGCACTTGTATAGCATGCATACATGGACGTTTTCTGGGAGGTGGTGCCGGAAATATATTTTTTATATATACTGTACATATGTAGGTTTTTTTTTTTTTCTTTTTTCAAGTGTGTTTTCAAGGCATTGTAACTTTTATTAGGGGTGGGAGGTGGAAAACTGCCTCAATCTCTAGAAATGCGTGATTTTTGTCTCACACGCACGCCTATATCTTCATTAGATAGACCTAATTGGTCAAAACTAAATAGCCTTCTATAGGCTTACTCTTACCGAATAGATTCAGATATAACCCCAAATAATTATATATTTTTATGGTTTGCATCCTCCTGAAACATTAGCTGAACCAACTCGGCCTTACTTTTGTGGTGCATTTGTGCATAGCCATATGATTGTGGATAATTTATTCTCGCAAGATGTGGATGCACCGAATGTTAAGGCTTGTCTGAAAGCAATCTGCCAACTGCCGTCCACGTGAGGTAGCCTAACCCTATTAGACAATTTGCTTTAGGGGTGCCTATACATTCCTCTTGATTGGCTCTTCATTGCTTTGCGACAATTATTTAATGACTGTAGACTCATCTGCATCAATAATGTGATCGTGACAAACGGGCCATCATGTGCTTTCATCAAGAAATGTGGTTGCTTTCTGGATTTAGTGCAGCAAATCCACCAACTCGACAACTCGTCCACAAGTTTTTGTCGACGTTTCTGTTTAGTGGGCTAAGCATTCCTGTGTCTGTCCTGTATTTCCCTCAAAACATCCGTCTTCATTTGAGGATTGCAGGTACCATTGGGCGTCAGCAATGTGCTGGCTGCCGTGGCCATAACTTACTTCTCTACAGTGTCTCCTTCTTATGATGTTGCAGTAGGCATTAGCCAAACATTTAACAAAAGTTTGTAGCCTACTTTTAATAAATAGGCCTACAAATTTCTTTACCCCTAGCAGTCGTGCAACTTCTTATCTTTCGTGGTGTTCTAGCCTGGACAGCGTTATCCAACATAGCGTTTGCTATTAATGAGCCTGAATGTCATAAGGTGCATTCGGCCTACGTATAGTTTACATGTAGCCTCATTTATGATAATCACATGAAAGCTCTGTGTGTTACAAGAATACAAGTTATATGAAAGTCAAACGTAAGCACCAAAAGCATATGAAACATGATTAGGCTACGTTAGGAAGGTGTGGATATAGGGTGCGGCCGCACTCCCCGCAACCCTACTTCCAACGTCCATGCATGCACATGTTTAATTATCTCTGGCAGGGATGGGTCCTAGCTAGCCAAAACACCCAACTCATCTTGCCTTAGCTTCCCGTTTTACAAGAAACACTGTACATCAACTGCACAACAATTTATGGGGACTCTTCGCTAGCTAGAGTTTGTAAGTTAATGGTCAGGAAGGAGCGTACTGACAAAACAGACCAACAGGAAACCAGGGAGTACCTGTAATAAAAATCAATGAAAAGTGACTGTGAAGGGTAAAGCGCCATCAATCAGCTGTCAGTAGTGAACCATCAAACCAAGGAGCATGACCAAGTCCCCCAGTTCAGCTGCAGAGTTGTGATTTGTTTTTCACAATATTGGTGTACCCAGTGGGAGGTGTCATGGTTTGACTCCTGTTGTATGTGACTCTGTTTTAGAACTTTTACGCAGCATATTACTTTACATTATGCAGACAAATTGCTTTCACGTTTTTCTAAACAAGTAGGCCTAATGGAACAATACATTACTTTAATAGTTAACATTTACTTTAATACAGTGCATAGGCTAATAAGGCTATGATAGGAAACAGTGTGAGATGTTTTTCTTTTTAAGTTGTGGATGCTTGTCTATGCCAAGTGAAAACAGACCAATAGTATTAAATAACAGAGTGTCATATCTGCATGATTGAAGATACACATCAATAAAGATGTCATCTCTGCTGTGGCAATGTGCCTTCACAGTAAATAAGAACCAAACACACCAACTAGCAGGAATGCGCACATTGTAGCTTCCTTTTAATTTACTTCGAGTCTTTAGTAAGTCTGAGCTAACAGTAATGATTGATGGCTGGCTCACTGACTAATAGTCACGTGGTGTTCTTGCTGAAGGGTTCCAGCATTATGGAGACATTTCCCGAGCCGTCAGTAAAGCGGAGGCTCAAGCCCTTGGGAACATTATTGACGAAGCTGTCCGAGAGATCACACCGGACGCCATTCTGGCACTGACAGGTGGCTTCCGCAGGTACAACACTCGTCTCGTCTTGTCTACGTTGAGATGGTAGTTTGATTTAGATCATTGCTTTCTATCCTCCACTAACATTTTCTTCTTTTTTCATTGTTCTTTTTTTAAAACCATAATCCACTGTGGTGGCCACAGTGTTTGAGTGTGTGTGTGTGGGTGCATGCAAGAGAGGTGCAGGTGTTAAAACTCAAGGAACTGCTCTATCGTTGCTAGCCAGTAGGTTAAATAACCTAAGTGACTATTCTATTATTTAGTACAACATATTGGTGGGGGTCTCTCACTTTGTTCATCCTACCCATGCAAGAGCAAAGGCCTCAGATTTTACACTGTTGTAAATTCATTCAGTAGCTTGTGAAATAAACTTGTGTCAGTCACAAAGAGCGGTGGTGATCTGGGCGAGCGCACATGTAAAGTCACCTACTGAGTCTATTTGCTCTCTGGCTGCCCTCGTCGCAACTTCTTTGTGCTATGTTTCATATGTATGAGGCTTTGTGGCTGCGTTCTAGGGTCGCCCAGCCTGGCAGTGTTGTAAACCTGTGGCCATAACCACTGGCGTGTGAAGTAAATAACTTAGAAGCAGGACAACCGCTGACATTTCACAGACCTGCCACCACTTAGCCAGCGGTCTTTAATAAGACCCAGGTCACAGCCCATATTGTTCGAGAGGTATATGTCCCTCCCTGTCCTGTATCCATGAAAAAGAACTCATAGGTGTCAGTACATTCTTTCAGAGAAAGTCTTCATCGATGTGTCAGGAAGTAGATTTGTTAAGTCACAGAGGGAAACGAGGGACAAAAATCATCTCTAATCTTTTAAAGGAGTGCTGACAGCTGGGATGATATTTGATTATGTAAATAGTGCCTCCTTAAGGGGACATTTTGGTGAAAGAGATGGGAGGAGTGATTAGGGCATCCTGCATAGTTAGCATCAGCCTTGATGAGAGGGCTGTGAAGGAGATTGATAGGCCTGGCAGGATGAGGCAGGGAATAAAGGCACCTGCGAGACACATCTCATGTTCTCAGCATTGCCGAGATGAAGCACGCATTCATCTCGTCTGATATTTGGTGAATATTAGGGGAGCTTTACATGAATTCTGATGTGTCAGAGCTCTTTAGACAACAATTGGTGTTATGTATGAAGTCAGTTACAGAACGTACCTGTTGTTGTTTAAAAGCAGGATCATTAGACATTGCTTGGGCATATTATATTAGTCCACTATTAATTTAATATGGTTATTAAAGCTAGCAGTGGCACTAATAATCTATTGTTGTCATTGTGCTGTCACCAATGTAGTTTAATTACAACTATAATTAAGCATTATTGAAAGCCTGTTATGGTTTGTGAATGGCAGATCTAGATTATAGACATTGGTGGTAATGTTTTGTAGATTTGAAGATTTTCCTCTGTATTAAATATTGCACCTGTAGAATATATGCTATACTTCCCAGAGTATCATAAAGAAACTATGCCATATGTGCTTGGGTACATACAAACCAGGTTCCATTTCAGAGGGATTTTATTGCTGGCGGTGTCCCGCTGATTTAGCGGACAGCAGTGGAATGTGGATGACAAGTCCTAAAGCTTTTGGGGGCGGGCGGATTAAATAAAAATGAGAAAATACAGCCTCCATCAACATACAGTAGTGTGAAAGGTGTCAGTGAAGCTCTGCACCTTCATCTGTGTGTGTACCGCTATCCTGCTCCCATTCATCCTAGCATTGCATGTCAAGCTGACATTTTATAGAGGGGTTTCAATCACAATGTTGCACGTGCACACATTCCTTGTTTCTGATGTTTTTAGATATACAGATGAATCCACCTATACTATATACAGTATATAAATATAAGAGATTACAATTTACATATTTATTTGTTTTGTGTTTTCTTGGGTGTGTTGGTTTGTGTTTAATTTTGGATGGGAAAGGGGGGGAGATCTGTGTTTTATAGGGAATATGGTAGAAGAAGCATATAAAATGCAAGAATACAAATGGTGTATTTTAAGCAGTACTTTTTATTTCTTGATTTCTTTGCCCAGCTGCTCTTCTCTGCAGGTGAACCTTCTCCACAAATGCATTCATTCTGAGAAACAAACACTTCCCACATATGCTTTCTTTATGTATGTCACCCTGTCATCTTCACAGACTTGTTAATAACCTTGGTTAATTTATAGTTTCAGCGCAGACACTCAATAATTAACTGCTTTTCTTCACACAATAGAGGCGTATGCCAGCTTCATGTTATGAAACACCATTGTGCCTGTATCACAGAAACAGCTGTTGCTGGTTAATGTGAAGATGCTTAAAGGAATAACTAATATTATTAAAAATATCTCCACTGGTCAATTGAAAGGGTTTTCACCAGAATTGTATTACCCATACCCAGCAACTGGTGATATTTAATGCTAAATATAATCACTGTAATACATAACCTTGGAGTCAAAAGGGAAAAAAACGCATTTCAACTGAATAGAAAATGGATGACATGCTATCATGTCTTTTTTTCTGCTGACGCCAGTTGATTTAGAGGAAGGATCTGCACAGGCAATGACGCTCTGACACCATCAGATGCTTAAACTCTAATTTTGCGGTCTCAAATTAGTTATACTATACATATCCACATTCTCTCTCTCTCTCTCTCTCTCTCTCTCTATTTCTCTCTCTCTCTCTGAACTCTTAGTTTAGCATATTGAGGAACTACATTCATGCTGATGAGCTAGACCCCCTGGTCCTCCACTGCATACACGAATACAGTGCACTCACTAGTGTGTGTGTGTGTGTGTGTGTGTGTGTGTGTGTGGAGAGTGAGGCTGCCTGACTCAGAGTTCACTTCTGGCCTGTATCTCTGCGGTGCCAATTCTATTAGTAGTGGTGGAATCTTGCATGAAAGTAACCCACTCAGCGGAGATTATACAGCATGAAGCAATATAAATTGCCTGGCCTACTAGTCAAGTCATTATAGAAAGGTATTTTTACTTGGAAAAGGGACGTGAACATACTGTACAATGAAAACTAATTAGCATATAATTAGCATAGATTTGCAAGAGGAGCCAATAAAAGCACATATAGTGGATGGATGCACATGGACATTTTTCTGGGAACATAGACCTTTTTGGTACTCTGCTGCTACTGTTTACTACTAACTATGAACTGTTAACTAAATCTTACCTTGTCAATCACAAAATTCCTCGCCTTCTGAAGTCTGCCACCATGTGGTTGTAAACAGCATTACCAAAATGTTGTTTTGGTTTGAAACTCCAAGGGTGCATGCTGTTGAGTGGTTTGTGTTCCTCCACTCCTTCCCTTATTCAGTAGTTTTCACAGACTAATTCCTTCTCTACCCGTCCCCATACAGCCACGACAGTATTGTAGACAGCTGTGGCTACAATCTGGGGTTCTTGGGGCACTGTGATGCAATCAAAAATGGTAACTTTAAATATATCAACATGAAAGATGTTTTTACTGTACATATCTCACTATTTTCTGAGGCAATAGCCAATAGGATCGGAGCCAGGCAGAATGCAACTACTATAAATGCCTTTGAGCGGAAACCCATCTGTTGAAGTTTCTCTTCAAAGGCTTGTGTTCACCATCTCAATGCATTTCATAATCGTGTTCGTACTTTCATGTATTACAATAGCTCAACCTAGTTGTAGTGCCATATAGGGATGATTTCCTGTGACTCATACACCGATGATTTGCATCAATGCTGCCTGCATGTAATCCTTTTAGAAGTGATTGAAATGAGGAAAGAAAGATGGCTTTAAATGTGTAAATTAGCAATAAGAACTATATTTGCAAAATGTAGTGCTTATTAACTGCTACTGAATCCTGTATCTGTAGAATTTTATAAGTATTTTCAGAATCATTCCATTCATGAGGCAGCAGTTTAATTAACAAGAAATTATTCATTTCTTCCTTCCTTTTCATTGTTAAGTCATCATCCAGCACATCTGAAGTAAGGTGAAGTCATCCTCCATTATGTATATTATAGAAATCCAATAAGAAAGAAAGTGTCAGTTTGAACTCCTGCTTGATTCAGGCCAACCCGTGTATTTAATTTGTCAGTGTATTTAAATAGACCTATATATTCAGGAACCCTGCAGTGTTCTGGATCTTTTCCTGCTTGGTAATCACTAGATAATCACTTATAAGGTAGAGCATGTAACAATCCCTGCTGGCAGCTATGCTGACTGAGCGGCTGCATTGTGTGAGCCTGCTAAGGCTCCATATGGGCTTTGGAACGGAGCCCCGCCCCGGGTAGGAATATTATGATTGTCATAAAAGTTCAAACTGACAGCTGAAGCTACAAAAGGAGTGTATTTTACACTTAACTAAAGACTAATTGCTTGTTTAAGTAATGAAAATAGTTAATTCCATTAGCATGCTCAGTGCTTTTAAAGACTCCATCTGCCACCTTCAGCATGCGTCAGTTAAGGACGGAGACTGAAATCTATTGTGCTTCTCGTTACTTCCTGGACACAGTGGGCGGCTGCTATTACCAAGTCACACTCTGTTTTCCCAGGGGGAAAGAGTTTGGACATGATGTAGACTTCATTCTCACTACATCTGAGCAGGGCAAGGAGGAGGGGCTTCTGGTCAATGTGATTGACAGCTTGAGACAGCGGGTAAGTGCAATGTATTTCTTGCTACAGTATACTAATCTGCACCATTGTTTTTACATAAAGGTCGTTTCAACTACAGAACATTTTAGAAAAAGGCCACAGCTTGCTAACAGCGTATTATGGAATGGAACAAACATGAATACATAACGTGCATACATACAGTTCGGGACACATTTACAAGACATGTGACTCCTGAAGAAAACATTTACAGGAATTAAACCATGCTGTTCTTTCCAGCTTGTTTGAGTGAACAGTAATTATCGTTCCCCAGGCACAACGGCTTGATTAAACCTGCTACGTGATGCAACATTTCTAATTAGGAAAGGTGAAAAATGGGACTGTGACAGAAGCCCGTGTGGCCTAGCATATCATAAGGTTAATTTGGGTGTTGACATTTAGAAATGACTCGTGCAAATTCACATCTCTGTCAAGCACCTTCGTAGGTGAGTCAATTTTTCACAGCATGATTTACAGTTGGGTTGAGTTGCCATGACGTGATCACATGTGAGATTTATGTTTTGAAAAATCACATTTCTTTTGGTAAAATAATGGTCAGTCAAGAAAAGGCTGCAATCTCGAACCTTAATTATAACCTTTTCAACAGCAGGGGTTAGGTAAGTGAGTTTAGTGAGAAAAGAAGAGAAACATACGGTGCAGTAGAGGCTTACATTCAGAACTCTGTAATGGAAAATGGATCCTTTAATGGAAAATGAACAAGATGGGAGAGGCATGCCAGGAGGAATGAGAGGGAATGTGTGAGAGAAAGCAGACAGACAGTAGACAGACTGACAATGTGTGAGAAAAAGATTAAGAGAGAACGGCTGTGTTTATAATGGCTTAATTATTACTTGTACTCAAATGACGACAGTTATTTACTACTAATTTCACGACACTACAGTACAGTGATTCAGTAAAAACACAGACCTTCCCACCTTCAGATCAGAGGTTGTAGTGTAATTGTGTAATGTATTGGTAGCCATACGTTACACACGTCAACACAACATGAGCACCTGCTACTCAATGAAAACTGTGAAGAAAATATTCATGCCGTTTTCTACAAATATTTGATCTTGTGTAATGTTTCGTGTCAGGCACTGACAGTAAATGCCCATGTATATCTTAATGCACTAAGATGCATTAAGATGTATAATTTAATAGCATTGACATGGCATGGTGCATGTTTAAAGTACATAGTCAAACATAACTAGTTTGGGACCTCAGACAAATGCCAAGTATTGTGAACACACTAGTCTATTGAATGTGCCCGTATAACTGTATACATTGAAAATCCAATTACACATTATCTCCCTAGTTAAACAGCTCATTGGAGAGGGCGATAAAAGGAGACAAGTGTTTGACGAAGCAAGACTAGCTGTAGGCCTGGGTTTATAAATAAATCTCTGTGTTCTAGCGTCCTCCACGCACACATCCATTCTTCCCTTACAGACCTCTACCATGCTGTAAAGGTAAAAGGTGCAATGCTTTTGTGTGTGTGTTGCAACTGCCTGGCCGAGTAGCGACAACTCACACACATCGTTTAGTTTCTCAGCAAACGAACAACACTTTATTTAAAGTAGAGAGGGATAGGGAACTAACAACTTTGACTTCAATGTTTACTGGACCGGAATGTCCCCGTTTGGGGCTTGTTGCGTTAGAATGGAGCGCTGGAGCGACACAAGATGGGAAACTGGTAACAGTCGAGCAGCTCTTTGTTCTATCTGTCCCCTGGACACGCTCTGTAAGCCAGTCCTCCCAGGCTAGGCGCTGTTAACTCAAATCGAACCAGCCATCAGTGTGAATGCCTGTCCTGCTGGTGGGAGAGCCGGTGGCTTCCCCAGCACTCTCACACTGACACAGAGCAGGTTTGTTCTGCCTGATGCTAGAACCTGGGGGCATGGCTGTCAGGGCAGCCATGTGGGTTGATGAGTGATGAGAGACAGCTGTATTAGAGCACCCGTCAATTGCTAGCGTAGTTCTGAGTCAGTCCTAGCACTGATTAATGATGTAGTTGTCTCCTGAGAGTGGTGCTTACTGCATACTGCATGCCCATGGTACTGGTATATAATGTTTACCCATACAGTGTGTATAATATATACTCTATATTTAAATGCCCCAGATAATTACATCCTTCCTTTTAAAAAATGTCTTCCCTAATGTTGACATTCCCTTTTAGTTGGTTTCTGTATTTCTGATGAGGGCAGGGTTCAGAGATAATTAGCTTAAATACGTATATGACGTCACATATGTGATGATGTGTAGTCACAGCAGGCCGATGTCAAAATGAGTCCAGCCCTTTTATTTCAGGTCTGTTCAGACGACACCATTTGACCAGAACACAGGAAGACCTTAACATGCTATGATGGCAGACCTTTAAAGTAGGTTGTTATGGACATCCTTGGGGAGGTGGAAGGATCGGGCCAGGGCAGCGATCAAAGATAGTAGAGCCTGAGGAAGCAGGGTACATTAACATCTTGAACGCTCCCTTCACAGCAGGGCGGCAGGGGGCTGCAATTGGGGGCTGTTCCATCAGGACGGCAGCACAAGAGACAGCGATTAGGGGCAGGTGGCAAAGGTTGAGCCTAAGTCGTGTAACCTTGACATCTGCAATGAAGCCCCTGGAGGCTGGGTGGCCCATGTATCCCCACCCCCCCACGAACACACTGTTCAGACAGACAGACAGTCAGAGGGTAAAAATACATCACGGAAATGTCCTTGTGGAAACGGGTTCATAATTTTTCTGCTTCCTCCCACTGATTCGGAGAAGCTTAACTTGAGGGCAGATGGCAAGGTCACTCAGCAGCCTCTACAGATGCCAGATGAGAGATTCTGCTTTTCCCTGTAATAGCGATGGAGAGATGAGATGTGTCTCTGTCTTGCGTCCATTTATCATGTCTGTATTTCCCTACACTAAATAAAAGCTATTTTCTGAAAATTTTGTTGAGGATTTCCTCAGCTGTCGTCAAACATGGTCAGGGATATGAGCAGGCATAAATTCTTCTCAGGCATTTGTTTACGGTTTTATTGATGCCATCAATAACAACATACAAAAATGAAACCAATACTGAAATTGAAAGAAGAAATCAAATTGTAAGTAACCCTTCACTTTTTATGTCATTGTTGTGATATATAAGCACAGTCTCTGTGATAATATGTTATGTTAATTTACATAAAAACACACACACACGCACATGTACACATAAGCTATCTATTTCCCTCTCTTTTTAAAATGCTGTGGAGAATTTCCGCAATCAGTCGACCTCGTTTTGGCAAAGCCTTGAATCAAAGTCAAAACAGTTCAAACAAGTCTTGCCAACACGTAGGCTAATCTGAAGGCAGGCTCTGAAGACTCTTTCTCTGCGTCAGAGGGAATGTGACATTAGATCACAAGTCACTGACAGCATTGTGCTCCTCGCCTTCTGGGGCCAGATGGCCACGCTGGTAGCAGCCTCTGATTCGAGTGGTCACGCTCTTCCAAGAAAATCATAAATAAGCAAATAAGAAAAACAGCAGAGTTTTTAGGTCACCATTTCGACAGTCACGATCACTTCACTTTCTTTTTTTTTTTCTCCTCTCCTCAAAGCTTTGGGGGGAAGATTATCTTCATGTCGTCCTCTTCTGTAATTCCCTCTGTAAACAGCTCTGGTGGAATAAGCTCCCTCTCAGATGCTCACTGACATTACCTGCTGTGTGGGAGGTGATTACACAGCGCTGCTGGGCTAAACAGCCCCTGGCACTGCTGAGACAGCGACTTCACCACATCTGTTTTTTTACAGAGGATTTTACAGAGGATTTCTGAGAGAGACAGACAGACAGACAGACAGACAGACATAGTCAGACGTTCTAACAGACACTTGACAGTGTTGTGGTTGGGGTGTAGGCAAGACCCACAGAGCGAGATGGAGTGTTTGTTGTTCTCAAGAAGGCCAGACAGTGGTCTGTGCAACAACTGTGGCTCCAAGTCTCTTATAGAATGAGCAGGACTCATGGGGTTACATTAAATGTATGCTGCCAGGAGGAGATGCCATACCTGACAGAATAATGTATATATATATATATACTAAGGCCTTTTGTATTGAATGGCCTGAAGATTTTCTTCCACATCCTGTATTAAGTGTGGCTTATGGGGAGTTTAATTTCAGATTACAGGGAGTTGCCATTTAACGTCATTCTGGCCTTTCTTTATTTGTGGGAACTGCCACAGCCTTTAGCTAAATTCTCCTTATCCCTGAAAATAGGAGCATTTCAAGGAAACCTGCTTAGGGAGGGGGACACGTAGCTGTAATTGTGGCTAGAGAGCGTTTCGGTGGTGAAAGTGGTGAGGGGATACACAAGGGGTGTTTGCCTCCACATGGTCAATATGGAGACCCCTGAAGATAGGGAGGCTCACGTTGTACCCATGTGTCACTCAAGCTGTTGGCGCCACTTAATGACTCTGTCACCACTTCGTCTCAATGCCCTCTGGACAGTGCTGTCCTTTTCTGATAGCTATTACAGTGAGATGGTGGGGATAGACACGGGCTGCTCCGCCTATATGCTGACACAGTGTTTCATGTTTTGTGATTAACCTCACTCACTGGTTGGACAGATAGAGTGGCTGTTTGCGTTACTTCCTTTCCCAATTATTGCTGTTTAAGGAGAGAAGGAGAGATTTATGGCCAGAGGGAAGAGTGCAGCATCCCAACAATTACCTTGGTTGCTGGAGATAAATTGACAATTTGTAATGTTAATAGCCTTAGCACTCCTAGAACCAGGCTGAGGCTTAATCAGCCAGGCCAGAGCCACAGAAATCAATCCATAGCCTCTCTCTCTCTCTCGCTCTCTCTCTGTCTGTCTCTCTATCTCTCTCTGTCCCTGTCTCTTTGTGTCTCTCTGTCTCTCTCTATCATTCTCTCTCTCTCTGTCTCTCTTTCTCTATCCCAAATCTATTTCTCAGTCTCTCTCTCTCTCTCGCTCTCTCTCTCTCTCTCTCTCTCTCTCTCTCTCTCTCTCTCTCTCTCTCTGTCTGCATGTGACGCACACACTCACACGATCACTTTCTAATATTATCTCTTATTTTTACTATTGGATAAACTCTAACTTTCTTGTGCTCTTTGTATCCCTCTCTTTTCACACCTCCGTGTTCATTTGCTATCAGAGGCCATCTCTCTCCTTCTCACTCTTTATTACATCTGACATCATAGTTGGCAGAGATTTCCATTAGCTACAGAGAGGAACCATTTACCAGGGGAATGGGTTCGGCCTCCCGCTGTGGCCCAATTGAGGGCTGTGTCACAGTTGGATCCTACACTTTCATCTCTCCGGGGCTCAAATTAGACCAAGACAAGTCAGTGCCCAGCATAACAGTCTAATGGCTGGCACTGATGACTGTTTAGACAAAGCTGTCTTCAACTTTGAATTAATCAGGAATATGTTTGGGTCACTGACTTGCCCAGGGATGGTGGAGACATTTGTCAGATCAGAATCTCAAAATATGATTAATGATGTTATGATTCCAATTACTTTAAGTCAACCTCAAAACGTTTGCTATTCATTAATGTTTAGATCAGATGAGATTAGATGAAATGTTTTGCCATTGAGTCTATATATACAGTGGCAAGAAAAAGTATGTGAACCCCTTGGGATTACGTGGAGTTTTGCATGAATTGGTCATAAAATATGCTCTGAACTTC